>WJFB01000536.1:0-57160 GCA_009870185.1 Pygmarrhopalites habei
CCCCGCTGACCCCCCGCCCCCAAAAAAATTCTAGACGATCTTGAGAATACTGACTACTTCGGGTCAGAGCACAGGAAGATTTCATGGGCAATATTCCGAGATACAGCCAGTCAAAGTCGTGTCAACTTAGACAAATCACCCTGTATTTTAGGTTTTGACCCAGAAATTTTGGTTCAGAGGTGAAAGGATGACTCAGCCATGTCGAAAATGACTTGACACGTTCAAAAATGTAGAAAAAGAGAAAGCGCTTTCTCCACTCCTCTTCCCATCCCTATGTACCTTGTCCTCCCCTTTTCTCTTGACAATAATTTTGATATGAGTCTGAGGAGACATTTCCTTATTACGAGCACTATCAAGTCATTTCTAGAAATTTGTATAATGGATCCCCATCCACCCCATCTCTAGCAGTGCTAATTAGTTAATTATAATTTAGCAATTCCTTCCTTCACTACTGGTATAGCTATGACTGTGTGTTGTGTGTGTGTCTGTGTGTGTGGACGAAGGACTATGTTGGGAAACGTTGACAACACACAGTGTATGTCAAAAGAATATATATTTTGACATACAGTATGCCCTGCCATGCCTCACGATGATGATGATGTTGCTGCTTGCTGTACTAAATATTAAACTTCCCCTCTACTCCTACTTGACTCGGGTTGAGGACTCTGGTAAAGCCGGAGGAACACATTGCATTGGGGTTACTACACTACCACTATTAAAGCCATTGCTATCCTTATTTCCTTCCGTGTGAGAGTGTGTGTGTGTGTGTGTCGTCTGTACATGCACTTAGATTTTTGCTTTTTACGTCAAAAAGTAATTAGTGACTGCGTGCTTCTTGAAAATTGAATCATTTCTCCCTCTATCTCTATACACATTTACTTGCTATCCTTCACTCGTCCTTCCTAGTCCTTCGTCGTGTGTGTTCATGGTGTCGACTATTAAAGAAATGTTGACTTGTCCTACCTCTACTTACTTTCTCCACGACTACCATATCTCTCTCTCCCTACATACACACGTATGACATACTCATGGCACACGAAAAAATGATTTTTCTTTTTTCTCACCAATCAAAATTTGACGCGAATGGAAGTGAAGTTAGTTATGTAGCTGTGACACAGTACAGTATTACATGTAGGTATCATATAGGAATATAGGAAAAAGTCAGTCTGTCACAAGAACGTTGATGAACAATATTCAATTAATATAGAATAATTTTCTTTTCAAGAAAATGAAATGAATGTATTGAATATATAGAAGTTAAATCACTCTATATTTAATAGCTTTTAATTTATCAATAATATTTATGTTATGTTCCCTCTAGTTCAAGTTGGAGCCTTTTTCTTTGTTTTGTTATTATTATTTTATCTTTTCGTGATCTAAGCCGTATGCCATGTATATTTACTTGGGGCATACGTACTTTGTGTTGAAACTATATTTTTACAAGGAAAGAAGGAGGAAACGTTTTTTTGTTTTTCTTCCTTTGTTGTCACAATGTACTTATGTGTGTGTGTGTTTGTCAATCCACTGGAATAGTTTGTGGACGTCTCACATCCGTAATTTTAATTCTCATACACATAAAATGAATGGAGATGATAGGGGTGGATGTGTGTGTGGGTTCGTGTGTGCGTGTGTGTGTCTGTGGGTTATGTGGGTTGTACACACAACATTTTGGATAATGGGGGTGCATGTGAAGAGAAGTGAATGGTCAATAAACCAAATGGAATTGTTCAATTTGCTATTGTATATTATATGATGTACATTTTAGCTTTGACAGACTTTCTCTTTGTATGTACAATCGTGTTTGTGTAGTTTTTGAGGTAGGGGAAAAGGTAAAGGTTGTACGTACGTAAAGTAGACACACAGAAGTGTAGAGTATAGAAGAGGAGGGGTAAGGGTAACAGGTACAGACTCACTCGGCTTGTTGGCAACAAATGTAATGTATAATAGTATTATATCATAGTGGAGAGGCGTATAGAATGACAAATTATTGTACATGTACACGTCATTGTGATATCCTATGTTTTGTATTTTGTGGGAATAAAACAGATGATGAAAGAAGAGGAGAAGGGAGGAGAGGAGAGAGAGAGGCAGGGAGAGAGGGAAGTAACGTGGAAACATGAGTAATGATTTCCATGATGTAAGGTAGGTTCGTACTATAATATCGATTTTTCACGCTTTTCATCCTCATGTGGAGGTTAGGGCTCTGGAAGAGTGTAATGGTGGTGGTAGTACAGTGTAGTAGTAGTAGTTGTAGAGTTGTAATGTTGGAACATACCAGACTTGTTTTTTTCTCTCTTCTCCTTTGCTGTCTGTCTCCTGGCAAATGAGCTGATCGTCCCTCTCTCTCCATTTTATACTCACTTTCTCTCTCTCTCTCTCACTTTCTCTTTTCCTTTCTGGAATTCTCTTTTTCCAGTGTACACAGTCGTCTTCTTCGTTTTTTTGGTCGGTCTGAGGAACACTCAATACGCTTTGATGAGTTGAGTTGATTCTTGTGCCCATGTGGAGCGAATAATAGAAGCGGAGAGAGAAAGAGAGACATGGGGAAAAGATAGATCGAGAGATAGAGAGTTTTTCTCGGAGAGTAGCAGCAGCAGCAACAACATAATAGTCCAAGTCCACTACAGAGGAGCACTCCTCTCTCTCTCCCTCTCTCCTCTTCATCTCCTCTCTTTCTCCATCATCCACTTGTTACGTGGAGTAAATTTTTTCCAGTTATGTTCTCATAGAATTTTGGGCTCTGACACAAAGATTTGTTATCCATTTTGAAAATGCGCCGTGAGCTCTTCTATACCACGGAGGAGTTCGGCTAGTCAAGAAATCTACAGTGAACAAATGTAAAAAGATATCAGAATGCTGCTTTTCTGTTCATGTCAACACGAACATATACACTTGCATATGTATGACTCCGAGCTATAGCGAACCCCCCCCCCCCCCACACACACATAACATACCAGGTCTCACCATCACATTTCAACTCTATCAAATCCTTCAACAAAACCAAAGCATTTTATATACGAGAGAGGGAGAGAGGGAAAGAGGTATGGAGAGAGGTGAAGGGCACAAGCAAAAGGACACACACACAGATAGAAATTGAAAGAATGAACCAATATTGAGTCCATATAATTACATACATGTGGATATGTGGGTGGATATGAGTATATGTAATTATATGTACTCTTCTGTGGACAGATGTAGGACAAGAATTCTCTCTCTCTGGTACAATTCGACCAACTATTCACTGGAATTGGGACGAGATTAATAGAAAATTCTATAGAATCGTTGAGAAATTTTCTCTCTCTCTCTCTCATTGATATATGTACGTATGTCTGATACATATTTCAACCTCTGCCTCTCGTATTTCTCTACTTGTCTGTGTGTGTGCCAGAAGAACAGAGAGTAGGATATACTACAGATTAGAGTGAGAGAAGGACTCCAAGCAAGGTACAAACAGAGGAGACCCCCATTTTCACTTGCTTTTCCTTTTCCTACCCTCCAGTTACTAGTCAAGACTAGTTCATTATAAAAGGCTCATTTATTGATTTGATTTAGTCTTCTGTGATCATGATGAGGAGGAGGATCCCTCATCCTCTAGTCATCCCCAAAATACACGGAAAACTCATTTTTATACAGGATGGGTTGTAGCCATATCTCTATATTTGGAATAAGCACAGCTTGCTCTGATCCCCTCCTGACTAGATAAATGATAAATAATCTAGAGATATGGGGGTTGTGGCACGAGGAAAAGCCATTCCTCTTTCACCCTGACTCGTACATACACACACACTCTCTCTCCTTCTCTTTACACTCAGGTACTCTCAGTGTCTGGCATAATATTGTACATGGCTGTGTATAAATAAGATAAATGATATTGTATGATGGCTTGAAATTTCATTCAACTTTAGGAGACAGTGAAAGAGAAAGGGAAAGAAAATTTAAAGACACAAAGGATTTAAAGGACAGCACACGACACAGACACACACACACACACATTGTGTATTACCACCTACCAACCTATCTACCTAGTAGAGCTGGGATTTTTGTCACATTCATTCCGAGATTTAGTCACATCCCATCCCGTCCCATCCCAATCCCGGGATGGGATGGAACTGGGATTAGACTTTTGGAATGGGTCGGTTCTGGGAATTGTACTTTTAAAAATTCCAGTCTCTTTGAAACATGCACGTATGGATTAACGCCAGCAACTACAAAACCTCCACTTACAGAAACTATTTTAAATTTTTAATCCCCAGTGACAAACGTTCCAGCACTGTAGTTCATGAATATGAATTGGAAACTTTGTATTTTATGCATACATGCTACCTTCCATAAGACTATAGGGTCTCGAGTCAACAATTCGTGGACTGACCACATTAACAAACAACTCCATTGTTTACGTGGACATTTTACATCGTGCATGATGAGTCATAGAATTTAACGAGGAAAATTCAGGATATTCATATATGTAAGCTAAAAAAGAGTGAACCTTCTGACATCGTTCACAGTCATTCAGTCGTTGCCTTTTCCCATTCTAACTCCACTTACACTCCTCTGATTTGCCTTCTGTGCTGCTCCAACATGGAAAAACAGTATTTCCCAACAAAAAATGTAATTAAGAAATTCATGAAGGATCATCCTGACCAGGTCAAATTAGTTCAGAAAACTGGCCAGTCAACAGTTTGAAGTAAATTTGAAGCGGTTTACTTCAACAATGACGCACAAAATTTTGCTGCGTGTAACATTTGTCGGGAATTGTACTCAATTTCTAATGGAACTGGGGGAATGCTGCGTCACGAATGTGTGACAAGTACATCCGGAAGCTATCAACCAGAAATTTCCAAAAGTTCTGTCTTGCAAGTTCCACGAGAGAAGAAAGAACAATTTAATCAAACATTGGCCAAAGGTTTTGCCCAAGACCTAACCCCCATGTCAGCTGTTGAATATCCGGGATTTCGGCAGATTGCGGCTAACCTAATTGAGGTTGGAGCCACATATGGACGTGTAAGTGTGGATGATCTGTTTTTCGACCGAACAACGTTGAAGAAAACCTATCTTCCGGGTGCCTTTGAGGAATTAAAGACGAAATTTCAGGAGAAATTAAATATTGTGAATTTCCCATACTTTCCATCTTTTACTACAGACATCTGGAAAGACAAGCATGTACAAAACAGCTTCCTTGGTGTCACAATGTCGTTTGTAGACGACAACTTTGAATTAAATTCAGCGTCACTCTCCGTGCGTCAAATCCAGGAAACGGAGTCTGAGTGCAGAGCGTCCATTCGTTCTCAACTTGAACTTGTGTTGGAAAAGTTTTTCCCAGAGTTTCACAATGACTTACTAAATGAATGTTATTTTGTGACAGACAATGGCGGAAATGTGAAAGAAATTGTGCCTAACTGGATATCTTGTGCTTGTTATAACATTAATTTGACACTGCAGCATATATTCGGACAAAACAAGCTTCGAGAGCATAAATTAGTGACACTTGACAGGTTCATGACAACGACAAAAGCACTTATGGGGTATTTTAAGAAAGAGGGGCATAACAAAGAGGTATCCCCAACATTGAAACAACAAAGTAATATTCGATGGAATTCAATGTACATCATGCTCAAATCTGTGCAGTTAAGTTTGCCTGAGATTAAGAGTTATTTAAAAACCAAATGTCTCTCACATAAGTGAAAAGATGGAGATGAGAAAATTTTAGGCCAGCTAATTGAACTTCTAGAACCATTCAAATTGGCCTCAGAGGCTCTGTCCGCTATGAAAGTGTCTACAATTGATAAGGTGGCGTTGAAAGGACAGCAGCTGAGGGATCACCTGTTTTCATTCATGGGAGACGCAGGTGTGTACGAGCCAGAGATAAAGGAAGCAGCTAAACTTTTGTTGGCACAATTTGAAGAGAAATCTAAAATTGCAGATATTCATTACGTGACGTTGATGGTAAATCCAAAGTAAGATTTTGTTATAGTATAAAAATCACGATTTTTTAATATTTTTTATCATTAAGCTATATGGAATGTGATTTGTCAGTGTATAAATATGTATTAAAAAATTGCACAGGTACAAATCACTAAAAGTGTTGGATGATGACCCGGAAAGGAAACTACGTGCTCGCGAAATGATGAGAAAATTGATTTCTGAAGTTCCAGTGCAGCAGCAAATTGACGACTCTCCACCAGCAAAAAAACAAAAATCTTCCATGGATCTCTATGCCGATGATGACAATGGCCAGTTGGATGAGAGTGACGAATTGGAGAAGTATCTGAAGATGACGGACCGTCCAGGTTAAAATCTTTAGTATCTTCAACAAAATAACAGTGTGAAGAAGTATATGTGTGTGTGAAATTTGCTCACTCTCCCCTTCGGGTCACTTTTAATGTTTCTAACATACGTGCTGAACTATTATTTTTTCCAGCTGACCTTCTATCGTTTTGGAAAAGCAAAACTGAGCTGAAGCGGATGCAACTGGTGGCTAGAAAAATTCTGGCAATTCCTGCATCGTCTACAGACAGCGAGAGATTATTTTCGGCGAGTGGGAGGATGGTCACGAAAATGAGGACAAGCCTTGGCGGGTCGACAATTGACATGTCCATGTTTCTCAATAAATTTTCATGCTGAATTTTTGTATTTTCTATATTTTAAAAGGTTCAGTAAAATATGACTGCCTTGTGTATCTGCACGTGCAAAAATAAATGTGGTCAAAAACGTTCTTTGTAAATTCATACAAAATATGAAATTAAACTTTGGGATGGTATTGGATGGTACAAATGATTTGGGATGGGATGTGACTGGAACTGGGTATTGTATACTGAGCGGGATGGGATTGGGATGGAATTGACTTTGTTGGGATGGGATGGATTTGTGATGTTGTTTTTCAAAATATCCCAGCTCTACTACCTACCTTACCTTACCATCCATGTATTCATCTTTGGAGTAAAAGTGATATTTATATGTGCATGTATGTTTCCCCACTTTATATGGTGAAAGTTGAAGAGAGACTTGGAGACTGGCGAGGTTGCAATCGATCTATGGCAGAGAGCTAAGAGAGGAGAGGGAGAAAAGCAAGGTAAGTTGTAACATAAAAAGGAACGGAAGGGCGGAGATAGCGTGAGGTGGCTGACTTTTATTATAATACTAAATTCTATAGCATCGTTCAGGGAGAGAATGAGAGACAGAGAGGGGATCGAATTTTAAGAATTTTCTTCCTTTTTCTACTCCACACATCTACTCTACTGTCCGTACTACATACTACGTACATACGAAACACACAACTCGGCTTTCCCTCAAAAGCCTCCTACAGTGTTGTTTCAACTTTGACATTCAACTGGATGCTGGAGTTTATTTGTTCTCCTGGAGAGATAGGGAAAAGAGAGAGGGACAATCCTACATGTGTACAAGGAGAGAGAGAGGGAGAAGGGAGTAGAGAGAGGTGCATGGGAAAGTGTCAAAACTCTACTTTTCATGTGGCTGTTCGTCTCGGCCATGGAAAACTACTAGAAATGTGGATTGCATTGCTACTTCAGGCCTTACTCCAGCCTCAGTCTCTTCTCTACTTTACTCCTTCATCCTCACAGCTATTCATAGAAATTATATATTCTCCACGTTCACAGCCTTCACTCACAAAACTCATTACTCGACTCGTTTCTCTCTTGTGTGTGTGTGGCTGTGTGTCTGTTTGTCTAAATAAAAATGAAACCAACATGTATGGTATGTTTTAGTGGATGATATACATCTCACTCTACATGTCAGACTCATAACTGTTCATTTCCACTCATTTGAAGAGAGACGGAGAGAAAGAGAGAGAGAGAGAGAGAGAGAAGCTGGGCTTGTGCTGTCATGATTTTTCACATGTGCTTTCTCCTTTTCCCTGTTCTCTGTCTCCCACAGTTGACATTTCCAACCACTGACGATCATCATGCCATGCATCTTTCTATTCCTCCGTCATCACGAATGAGATGATCAAGGAGAGGGGAACATCAACAACAACAAGGACCATCTCTTCATCTACCCTTCCCTCTGTCTCTCTATTTCTCTACAGTTTTAACATGTATATTATTATTATACACATTTCAAAGTCTGTCCTCTTTTTCAACAACTTGTTTTGGGGGGCCCATGTCTGGATCTGTCACCAATCCATTTAATTAATAAAATGTTAAATATGAAAACTTTTTCATCAACTTACATACATATACAAACAGACACGAACCACAAAACCATAAACCTCAGCAAAGGAAAGGAAAGGAGAAAGGGGGTTTGAGGAAGCTTGGAGAAAAAAAGTTTTTCTTCTACAATTTCTTTTTGTGGTTTAACCCCATAGCATGGAATCAAAACTAAGCTGCGTGTGTTTCTCGGAGTGGAGTTTTTAGTGAGTATGTGCAAAAAGTTACACACGTATGTTATTACATATTAACCAAGGAAGAGTTTTACGAGGATGGTCCACACACACACACGTATGTGTGTGCTATACTGTAAAAGATTTGTCTGTTCAAGTCTTCTAATAGTATACCGAGTCTAGTTTAGTGATACCTAGCACATGTGTAGAATATTATGATGTATAACTTTTCTAATTCAATTTATTTTGCATAATTTAATCGGGATATTCTATAGCCAGACCACAGCGGAGGACAGGGGGATTTAATCATGAGATTTTAATTCATGCACAATGTTCATAAATGTTTCTTATTGTTCACACACTCACTCGGTCCCACACTGCCACACACCTACATCATTTTCTGTTCTATAATATAATGTTAATTCATTGTCTATGTATATCCTTCTACCCATATAATAATGAGTCAGGACGGAGATGTGGGTGGTAGACTAGAAATAGTGGGGAGGGCTGAGGGTTTGGAACATGAAAGAGAGGCAGAGGCAGAGAGAGATAATAGTAAATATTTAATTTGCTAATTCACTTGCAGTTGAGGAAAGAAAAGGAGAGGAGAGGGGCGGAGAGGGAATTGATTTGTTTTGTGGAAATAATAGCAACTTTGATTCTTTTTTTTATGTGCCGTAAAAGGAGAAACATGGTCGTATAGGGTAAACTAGTACATTTCATTATGTGCACAAGGGGATGGAGAGAAGATGGAGAGAAAGTGGTGGTGGTGAGGGTATTTGGAGAGAGAGGAAGAGAGAGAAGGAAAAATCTACTGTTGGTTTTACGTACAAAATCCTTCAGTAAATATTTAGCTCCTCCTTAGTTTATTTACTCAAGGATTTTTTTGTGGAAGAATCGGGGCAATTGAGAGTAGACGTGTTCTATTCCATTTCCATTGGCAGACAGACAGACAAGAGAAAGTGTAGAGAGAAGTAGAGAGTGAGGGAAGGGGAAAAAATCTCGAGTTGCAATCTGGTGAAAAGAAGACGGGGGTAGAAATATACTGGCACACATAGTAAGGATATGCACACACACAGTGAAAGAGAGAGTGAATCAATATTTTTCAAGCTCTTGACATCAAAAAAATTCTTTTCATAATTAAATTTGTGTGAGCTTTAAAAGCGAGGGAGTGTTGTTTGCAATACTATATGGCCCATGAAGAATCTCCTCTCTCTTTTTCTGTACAGGCAAGGCTAGCCATGTGAATGAGAGAGAGAAGGTAGTAATAGTAAATGTAATGAAAATAAGAAAGTAGACATTTTTCAAAGGAAACTGTGCAGTACACAAAATATTAGGAAAGAGAGAGAGTATTTCAACGGAGTATATTAAATGTGGAAAATTTCAAAAGTGAGTTCATATAAATGTAACATTAAATTGGGAGACATATTATTATAATACCTCTGAAAACAGCAGCAGGATGTTGCCGAGGATCATTTTCCCCTCCTACACCTCCTACTCCTCCAGGAGGAACCTAGGACACACAAAAATAGTAAATACAATATTATAAATATTTTATACTGTCTCTCATTCCTCTCTGTCTGTGTGTGTCTCTGGAGAACAACTTAAAGAGGGGGAAAATTAATTGAGTAACTTGGCAACAGGTCGTACATAAATATACATTTATAATATCATCATTCATGGTTCCCCAGTGAAAATTATCATCAATCTAGGCTCGTTGGAGAGGAATGTGTACTACTTGAACTGAACGACGACATTACTTTCATATATAGTGTAATGATGACGAAAGTGTACTTGAGAGTTCATGTGTGTGTGTTATTAAATATTATTGTTGGAGCTAAAAATACATATATAGTTTCTGTACCTTCTGTCTACTGGCTGCCTCTAACTTTGCTTTCTCAATTATTTCGTTCACAAACTTGGAAGCAATTTCAACTAGTTGTGGATCTTTGTATAGATCCCCATTGTTGTCTGGATCTGATGTAGAATTGGAAGAAGTTGGACTGTTGTCCGGTTGATGACTATCGCCGTTGGAAGTACAGTTGGGTGGAGGTGTGGACTGTTCATAATGTTGACTGAGATGGAATTGAAATTGAATTTCTCCTGGTGGTTTCTGTACACTTGTAGCTGTTGTTGAAGTGGTGGCAGGAGAAGATGAGGATCCATCATTATTCCCTCCCTCCTCAACTATTTTCAGGAAAGAAAGAAACAAGGGTTATTGTCAAATCCAATACCATCTATTATCATGACTAAGCTGTCATAAACTTTTTTCCAACCACAATATAATATCATCAAGTCAATTCTTTTGAAGACGTACTCATTCATTGTAGAGTCTTCAGTGAAAGTAGGAAACTGACGCGAGTGGAAAATTTTCCATTGGGAAAAGAAACTCCGTCAGAAAAAAACTTGAACATTGTGTAAATGGGTCAAAATATTTCCGACTTCAGTACAACAAATTTTTTCTGGAACATTTTAAGTAGTATTAAGATAAATTTTCTCAGCCAAAGGTCCTTTGGTGAAATGTTAAAGTTTTTTTATACTCACTTTCACTGTGAAAGTATCACTGTAAAACTATCTAAACTACTTCTTGCTGTATTATTTTTTAAAAAATATAAAACATAAATTGTTCAGTAACTGACTTCGAATCAGTAAATATTTTTTTGCATTCTGTATACTTTCTCCCCGAAAAAATGAAAAAAAAAACGTTGGGTGCAAACTGACCTTCTAAATACCATAGTTTTAAAAACTTGGGAGACTCGGAATAGGGTTCAAATTGCTACAATTTGATTGGTTCGAATTAAAACTGTGTACTGGGGGGAGGAGGTTTGCTATTAATGGAGTGGGTGTTTCACACCCAAGGGACTAGGAAAAAGTTGGGTTTTACCGTCCTTGAAACTTTCATCTAAGTTAATATTTATTACTCAATAAATTTTTTTTCATCTCTAAAAATAAATGAAAAAGAAAAGCTTTTTCTATATTGGATGAGTTCTCGCCTGGAATCCAATTTATTTTGTGTTGTTACTCATTGGTCACTACAAAGTTAAAGCTTTAAGTTTGTGTAAAACCAATTTTTGTAAAATGGTATTACTACTTAGATCCGTATATTGTAGTACCAGCTATTATAGTAATAATCATGACGGTAGACTTGAAGCAGAGCTTTGATTGATCATTAATATCATTATAAATAGATACTCTTGTAGATTGTCTGATCGTCCTTTCGTAAAATAATGTAACAAGTTAATTTTAGAATCACACATGTCTCAAATTTGACGCATCTGTACATGATATGAATGAAATATTATTTCAATTTCACGCAGCTAAACCTCTTTCCTCCTATTTTTGTTCTCATATATTTTTAATACTGTTTGTACAGTATATAGCTGGATTTTACACAAATATTTTGTTTTGGAGTCGAGTCTACATGTTGCTAAATGTAACATATTGTATCTTTCTTTTGACTTGTATGAAAAAACAAACTTACTCCCAGGGGATTTAATCACAACAGTTTTTGTACTCCTTTTTGGACCGGGTGATGAGGAAGAGGAAGAAACTGACTCTCTGGATGAGTCAGAGCTCTGATCCGCAAAATTTAATCGTCGACTTCCTTTTATACAACTTTTTGGACTGTCTGGAGCTGGACAATACAAAATACATCATTTTCAAATTAACAAAAATGTAATAAATACGGATATCAAATGTGTGTACTAGTTTACGAATGATCGGGACGCACTCAGTTGAAGAAATCAAACAATTTTTAATAGCCTGAATAAAATTATCTTCATTTATATATTCAATTTCATACAAATTCTATTACACACTCGGAAAAAAAATCAATTGTGTCCTCATCAAGAGTATTGATTATTGACGAACAAAAGGGAGAACATTAAAAGAAAGAGAGCGTGTGAGTGACTTTTTTTTAATATATATTCTATTATCACTATTTTATCCACAAAAATAATAGCACTTGGGATATTTGGGGGAATAAACATTAAAACTCCATACACTTACGTGTTTTTGCGAATCGAACCTGACTGTGGCTGTCCATCCTTATGAAATATCGGAAGGGCCAAGATTAATCAAAAAGAAGCTCTTATTGTAGCGACGAGAGAGAGGGGGAAAGGGGGAGAAAGCGTAGAAATATTGAATTCTTTGTAACAAACACAGACACAAAAGTTCACATTTCACATGTTCCTTTCCCCTACCCTGCTTTTTTCACCTTTCACAAATTTGTCACTTTGACTTTCTCTCTGTTGAATCTCTCCGTAGGAAAGAGGAGGACGTTGTAGAGTTCACCAAGTCAACAGCATGTTGATTCAGTTTGATGATGGAAAAAACTGACGTAATTTTTTTTCTCCTTTTTGATAAAATGGTATAATAATAACAATTTGAAAGGAGTTGGTTGTTAGCGTATAAGCTTAATAATGCCACTTTGTGAAACTGATTGAAAGTTGAAGAAGAGAGGGAGGGGAGGGGAAGGTGGTGGAGACGAGTGGAAAGAGGTTTTGGATGTGGATGGAGACAGAATTTTGGAGAAAGAGATGAAACCCCCAAGGGGGAGAGATATTATGCTATTACAGGAGATGTGGCTTGAATTTTGAGTATGTCACACACACATACGAACACTGGAACAGAGAGAGAGGTGAGGGGGAGAGTACAGTAGAGAAATGGTCTGGAGAAGAGGAGGAGGAGGAAGAGAGGAGGAGGGTGAGTGTATATGTGTGTGAAAATGGGAAGGAGAAAGACCACGAAAAACTCGTTTCACTCTCCACTTTCCTTCTTACTGACTAAAACAAGTAGATTTTTGAGGTTATTTTTTTGTCTCTGTCAAGGAAAAAAGCCAGTTGCAAGGAGATTCGACGACTTTGATCGGAGCTTGGGAAAAAAATGTGTGTGTACACATATAAATGTAAGTAAGTTTTCTGCCTGTCTGCTGTTGGCGAAACAGAAATTGACTGACGGTGGAGACGTTTTTTTTCTCCCTGTGTGTATGATGGACTAACGGAAGTCACTGTGGATTTTACAACACGAAACTGTTTTTTGTTCAGAGTCAAAGTGAAAGCCTTTCATTCTGTTTCCTGTCGTTCCAACTTCTTCTTCTCCTCTTCAGACTCTTCTTCAGTTCGTGTAATATGTAGTGTGTGCGTGTATGTGTGTATTGAGAGAAAGAGCTTGTGTGAGGAAAAAAACAGTAAGGGAACAAGAGTATCTCTCTGTATAGAGGAATACCCAATACGCGTCAACCAACTTCTGTCTCCCTCCCTCTTTTTACTTCTACTTATTTCTCCAGCAACACACAAGTATGTAGACCCTATAAACACACTCGGGAGAGAAGCAACTAGCTATATAAGAGAGCGTTCACTTTCTCCCCTCCTTTCCATCTCCTCTTCTTCTCTCTTGGTCTGAACCTTGGTCTTGCGTGATGCAGCCCTCCTATCTCTTGTCCACATTTTGAATTTACGAAAATAGGGAAATACTCTTTCTCCCCTCGGAACCCTATGTGCATGTGCACTGTATCCCAGTCGAGAATGTACACACATTATGTGTACATACATACATAGTAGGAAACCTTTCGTCTGTAACCAAAAGTATACTAGAGCCAAAGTGAAAGCAGCACCCAAAAAAGATTTTCCGTTTCTCATACCTTCTTCCACCTCTTTCTTCTTGTTCACTGTCAGTAGGAATACACCATATGTACGTGCTTGTGTGTACGTGGGAACTGCACGGAATACTCGAAATGTCGATCATATTTATTTCCTATTTTTTTGACAATGTAAATGACAGACGAGATTCATAATTCATAAGGAGGCATAGTAGTGGGGAAAAGGAAAGCATAAGAATCTCTACAGGATTTGAAAACCTTGTTCATCATCATGGGAATCATATTTATTCCATCCTACTTCCATCCTTCCTTTTACATTATACAATACACAGTATATAATACAATACAAATATATCTAGTTAGACTCTCATTCATTTCTAATGTAATATAGAATTTTTTTTTGACGAAAATCTTCGCCGCAGTTTTTTTGTGATTCCATTTCAAGGTGAGAGGAGGAAAAGGGATGAGTGGGAGGAGGAGAAAGGAAGGAAATGAGAGCCGAGGAGGATATCAAACGTGAAGGAGGAATTCGTAATAATTACAAATCACGTTCTTCTTTTTCCTTTCAATGTACCCTCTGTGTATGACTCAAAGTCTCTTTCCCCTGTTCTTGTCTCCTTTCCTTCCTTTGGTTGTAGTTGTAGTACATACACTCTGTATATTATGTACATTTTGTTCACAGTATATATTCCATATTACAGGATTCCTATACCATAATGGTTCTTTTATAGTTTTCTATTGTAGTTGAGCTTGTGTAACGGCAGCAATTCCTAGAAAATAAATCTCTCTCTATTGTACATGTCTAGCTCAATGTTGATGATGATGACTAGTATCATTCACAATGCTTTACTTGAGGCAAACGAGTTTGACAACCCTTTTTATAGACACAATGTAATAAAATTACATCGTGTACTACAACAAGATAGCATCGTTAAATTAACTAATCATGAGAATGGATATTATTATATAAAACTGAAAGATTTAACTAAAATAGATTGCATGGGCGAAGGAGGGGGGGGGGGGAGATAGGACTATTCCTGTTGTACTCAAGCAAAAAATTATTCTATGGGATGCAGGCAGGTAAGACACGGGGAGAAAAATTTACCTTTTTCGATTCTAGTCTCTCCTCCTGACATGTGTACAACATGGGAAAATCTTTGTCTGTGACCAGTTAAGTAGAAAACATGAAAAGTTCTCGACGTCGACGAGTTTTGATGCCTCCATCCTTTGAATTGAACCATTTCAAGAAAATGGAATTGTCTCAGATGGAAGAATGAAGACCAATATAAAAAGAAGTGCAGAATCCCGTCGGACTGACCTACTAACTTTGATATCAAAAATTCCAATTCAAAGAACATTGTTCTGAAACTTTTTATGATTGGTTTTTATATAAATTTTGAAACTATATCTCCTCTTCATTGAAAATGTCACAATTGACTTGGTTTTCTAACCTGTATACATATAAGTACAAGGATGTGTTCTACTAACTCTGTGGATGATTTATACTAGAGATAAGGTGTATGTATGTTCCATATTGAAGAAATGGAATATTTTAATTAATACTTATGTCAAATTACATATCCTTACTTTTTCAGTGATTATACTATAATCACAAAAACTGACATACCTGAAACTAGTCTATTTATCAGTAGCCCCACCATTTTTTAGCAGAAATAAAAATTGAATTTTTTGAATTTTCAAAAAACAACAGATGGAGCCCTTACAACTTGTAAGGGCTTTCTCTCTCCACACACACAAAGTTAACTTCAACTTCGAACCTCAAATATAGGGTCATAATTACATTTATTTATGATGTCCAACATTAAAATTGACGAAGACACTTTTTGGAAATGAGAAACTGAAGGAATTATGAAATTGGATTCATAAATAGCTGTGCTACTCCTGTGTGACTGAGGCATGTCACTATCGTCACATATTGACTCCATGTGGTGATATCCATCGAGATGGACAAAATGTGTCTTTGAACCTGTACCTAAAATGTTATTTGGAGTCGTTTTAAAAAAGTCCAGAGTCATTCTGTCAACTTTTGTTCCGAACTGTATTGGTCACCCCTTGACCTCTGGAGGTCATCCCCATCAAATATTCGGTATTTGGTTGAATCGCCCGGATGTAGGACCATATTTGGAACATTTTGTTGAAGGTCTGATCAAAATCCATCCAGACATCACAGAGAAAGTCACGGTACAGCTGATGACCCCATAATTTACAATTTGGTCACCACTGTCCGTCCGAGTGACCTAAGGTTGCCTTACTCAACTCGAAATGCCTAGCTAGACCCCTAACAACGTTTAGGGACATACTTTTTGAAAATTCAAAAAATTTGATTTCTATTTATGTCAAAAAATTGTGCGGCTACTGTTATGTATTTGGATAGAGACAAAGCAATTTGAGATTATTTTGAAGGAATTACATTATAATAAATGTTTCAAAGGGATTTCCAATTGTCGCTTTATATAAAAAAATATTAATTTTTTCCTGGTACATAATATGAGGGGTGTATGTATTATCTAGACACAATAATTATTACAGTACATCATGTACTGGATTCCCATGTAAAGGTATCGCTTACTTAAATCCTAATGTAATTATTCACAATTATCACAAATGTATTGACTGAGTAAAAATAGTCTCACGATCTCAACAATTATCAACGTCCACTAAGCCTTCTCGTTCTGACAAAAGATTAGGATCGACACGTAAATGAAAATTAACAAGATATTCGGCATTGTAACGTTGAACACTGATTGCAAATGGAGCGTTCGGATGGAAAGTGAATGCCACTAGACGTCTCACCGAGGATTGTGAATTAACTCTGGACAGCATCCCAGCATGGATTTGAAACTTGTATAAACCTGTGTCACGTCCATAGAATCTATTGAATACAAAGAGAATCAAGGAATTGGTCTTCACTGCTCACACAATAATAATTGTCTTTCTGCTCTTTAAAAAATAAATATTGATGCAACTCTTGTAGGGTTACCTTATCGGAACGTCCCCACAAGCTTTTGGTCGCTCCATGGATGAAACTCGATGATCATCATAAGAGAAAAGACCTTGATCCAGGTATGGAGAAGGGCTGAAAGATTGGGCACTAATTGGTAACTGAGCTAGAATTCTCTTTGTGGCTTCCACAGGACCACCATACCGGGCACTAGTTATTGTTTGCCTGAAGCGTTGATGAATTTGTCTAAATTTATACACAAAATTTTTATTACACATACAAAGTTTGTATTATGACAAACCCTCCTACTTTCTCTAAACTTACGATAACTTTTTTAAAAAAAGACAGTATCATCTTATTACCTTGCATATATATTATTGGAAGGAGATGAGGAATATCTGGCATCAGTACTAATAAGATTATTTCTAAAACAGTCTGAAAAGTTTTCAAACATATCTAAAAAGTCTTCGGATGTATTTTCAAAAACAGTCAAAATTTCAGTACTTGGGATACTATAAACGACGAGTAGACTATGAGCAGCATTTGGTTCTGCAACTCTGAGTGTAGCAACATCTTCACTGGAATATTTTAAAAGTAAATTTTCTTCATCAATGAGTTGCATCTTCCAAATTCTTGCCTTTGCCAATTGTTCATAATACTGATGAAATCTACTCAAGCCTGAGAGGTCACCTTCATCTTTCAATTTGATTGCACGTTTGTAAAGGTACACAAGAAGGCGTTGTTTGATAGTGTTGAGAAATTTTTCTTCAAATGGTCGTACTGAGCCATACAGATTAAAATTAGAAGTCACAAGTTCATCATCTTCGTAGCAGAAACGTCCAATAGTTCTAATTTCCACTAATTGGTCTTCCATAATATGAAAGATATGTATGGTTTGGTGTTGAACTGACAACACTGCCAATGTATTATTGTACAAATAAATCCCTTGATTATGAGATAGATACATTTTGTCCACTCTGAAAGTTCTAGAATCTAACTGCACACCACGAACTATGTCCACTAAATGAATTGTGTAATCTTCTAAGGGATAACGAGGATTGGGTTCAAGGGACTCGTTATTTCTATACATTTCATGAAATTGAGGATGTGTCACATCATCGTGAATAACTGTAGCAGAACCCGCAATCATGTACCTAGAATTTTCTGTGAAAAGACTACATTCCCGGTTAAGTTGTGCACCTAAAAATTATTCACAAATTGAAACAAAACAACACTTTTACTACGCGAAGCTATTTTTAAAAACAAGAATATAATCAGACTACTCTTTACAAGAGAGAGAAAAATTTTTATTTTAAAAACACTCACCTGGAGGTGCAACATTTATTCTAAATTTAAGATGGAAAAATGCATCAAAGATATTTTTGCGAATACATTCACTATAAATGTCCTTTTCATCCGTACTAATGTGGTCCCTTATGTGTTTACTAAATCTTTGAAACTCTGAGTCTTGTGATGCGTCCTCCTGCAAGAATAAAAAATAAGATTGTGGTTCAGTAAAATAGCAAGTTTTTTTTTAAAAAAAACCTGTACTAGGTTCAGAATATTTGAAATACATCTTTGACAGCTGTAGGGTCTCCATAATCATTTGTAAAAAGATTATTGGCAGCTTGTGGTCCTCTAAAGGTGTAAATCTCAATGCTAAGTTGATCGGCAGAAAAGGCAATGAAGGATTTTCCATTCGGTGTGAATTTTCTCAAAAAACAAGGAGGTTTGTCAACGTGAGTCACAGTGAAATTTGGATAGATACTTTGGTACATGGAACGTTGTAAATATTTTTCCACCCCACATCGTCTTCCTGTCCACATTTCCCTTGCATGGAGTTTCATGACAATATTTTGAGGACGAATTTCTGAGACTTTTAATAGACCTGTCCCACTTCCATCATCGTAAGTTAGAGTTGTTCTGTAGCACTTTGGAATATCCATTTTTCTTTTCTCTTGGACCTGATGCTCCACCACCACACTTCTGGAAAAGGAAATGACGAACAAATTAAATCATTCTTCCTAACGTTGACGGTGCGTTTTTAAAAACGACTTTCGCCCCATTTTGATCAACTCAATGGTCGGGCCAAAAAGGGTTTTTCATGACATGGAGGACTACGGAAAGATTCTCTTTGGCGGTGTAATGGACTGACCTCAGTTTTGTTGGAATCCAATTAAGTTAATTATAGTCGACTTTGTTACAATGGACAGCGAGTTGAGGGTAAGCACAATGTACTCATTTAGAAATTCTTAGTTGAAAATATTTTGAGGGACCGTTTTTTCTGGAATGGAGTCCGGAGGGTACTGTTAACGGGTATTTTGGTGAAGAGTCCTTAGTTGCCTACTTTGAAAGTGGAGATCCTATTTTCAATCTAATGTATAGGATTCTTGGAGAAGATGTGGTAGAGAGAATTTGTACAAGAGAGTCCTTCTACCTTAAAATGTTTCATTCTAACAGATCATGTTTAAAAGATTTACTAATTTTAATTGCAATTTTTAGAATATGGTCATGGCCTTCCGTGTCACTGAATTGCAGTGTCTACTAGGTTTCGCTGGGAGAAACAAGAGTAAATATTAAATAATGTATTTTCCTATTATTAGTGATTAATGAACAAAATTTTTAATGCTATCCTTTTTAATTTTTAGCTGGACGGAAGAATGAACTTCAGGGTAAGAGAGAGAATTATTTGTATACTATACAATGTAGAATAACAATGTAGAGGGTAGAATTCTATTTATATCATATAAATTATATGTGTTTTTAAAAATTCATGTTTTTAATTTTTCTTTGTTTAGCTCGAGCACTCGAACTCGTTAAAAACAAACACACGCACATTGTCACTAAAATTAAGGAGCTATATAGATCAATACAGTAAGTTTCAAAGTTACATATTTGTTTCCATGATACATTGTTAGCATTCCTCTCTTTATGTACCTATTTTGAATGTTATGTTATGTGTGTGTAGATTGTCTATGAATCAACCTTTACCTGCATCCTCCAGCATATCTAACCCAGGACTTTACTTAACTAGTGGGACATCTCTATACCCTACTTCCTCGGGCTTTGTTAATGCATCAGAAAAAGTCCTCCAGGTAAATAAGTAAAAACTGCTACTACAACAATCTATTAATAAAAGTTGTTTGCTTCCAGACGATGATTGACTTTGATAATCATTTTAGGGTCGGGGTGGTTACGGTAATTATAACGCGGTTGTCCAAGCGAAAAATGCAAATATGGCTTTAATTTCAATGCCCATATGTCCCGACGTTAAATTGAAGAGATTGCCCTTTTTTGAAACACAAAGTGAACTTATAAAACCAACTAGTTTAAGTAAGAATTTTATTCTTTGTCAAATAGTTATTAAAAAATCAATCTCATTTTAGTTGTGTAGACGAGAGAAGAAGTAAAGTTCTCTAATAATATTGATTATTCTAGTTTCCGCTGGCCCAGTTAGAATGCAAGAAGGAACTTTTCCATTTTGTCTCACACCTCAACAAGCCGCTGATGTGGCTGCCTCAAAAGAACTTCTTGGAGGATCCCTTTATTCAAGTGATCAAAAAATTGGTTATCAAATGCAGGTATAATGGAAAATTACAATACATTTTCTTCAGAAACTTCATTGTAGGTACTCATCTGATGATATGACATGATTTGTGTGCGTAGGTTCAACTAAGGTTTTGTTTACTTGACACAAATGGTGAACAAGATGATAATTTCCCACCGTCTATCTGTGTTCGTGTAAATGGGAAAATAGTCCCTTTACCACATCCGATTCCTAGTACGGTACGTCTAGTCGACTCATTTAAATTCAAAATCTAGGCAATTGCATGTCTACAAAATGACATGCTGACATGGTTATATCATTTATTATTTACAGAGACCTGCTGTAGAACCTAAACGCCCTTCAAAGCCGTTAAATATTACAAACTATGTCAAATTGAGTCCTACAAGCACTAATACTGTTGGAATTACATGGGTCTCGGACGGAATGGGCAGGGGTTGGGTGATGTCACTTTTTCTAGTAAAGAAATTGTCAGCTGCTGACCTACTAGCCAAATTAAAGAACAAGGGAGTTCGGCCTGCTGAGTTTACAACGGGCATGAGTAAGAAGATGAAAATATTCTACATATCCATTAAAAATGCTTTTTTCTATCATCAGGAAACATCTTGATTCGTTATGTAATTGTGATTTTTTCTTGATTTTTTCCGTAAAAACAGTCAAGGAGATTGTCATGAAAGATGATGGAGACTGTCAAATAGCTATGACTTCCTTGAAGGTGAGGATTTTATTCCTTTAATAGATTTACATGCATATTATTATTAATAAAACAAAGGTAACACAGGATGGTCATATTATTTCATTGTCCTTGAAGGTCTCAGTAGCGTGTCCCCTGGGTAAATGTCGTATGACACTTCCTTGCAGAGCCTCTACTTGTTCACACTTACAATGTTTTGATGCCAGTCTATTTTTACAAATGAATGAGAAGAAACCTACATGGACATGTGGTAAGTCACAATGACAAAGTTGATATCAAATTTTCCAATGTACTACTTGATTAAGTTTTGTTCTCTTCTCTTCCCTCCTATTCACAGTTATTTGTGACAAGAAAATTGTATTTGAAAATCTTTCGATTGATGGGTAAGTTATCATTTTTATTTTACATGTTCCTCGTTTTGTCCAAATAGATCATACTTGATGTTTTTTTTGTGGCATGTACAGGTACTTTCAAGATGTTATTAATTCATTGCCATTTGACTCTGGAAATGATGTTGAAGTTTTACCTGATGGTTCTTGGAAACCAATTGCAATTAAAAAGGAGACCTCAGATGACTCTTGCCCACCCACAAAGGTTTGTATACTACTTCTACTTTAGACTACCAAACTATTTCATGGTAATACAGTGACTGTATTATCTGTAATATAGTAAGCATTTGAGAATTACAATGATAAATTGTATAATAATATGACATTGAAATTGTTTCTCACTTTTCAGAGATTAAAACCTGATCCTCATCTTAATGGTACAATTTGTTTGGATGATGATTTTCTCATCGATGACACACCTCCTGGATCTCATACTGGTTCAAAATCAGATGGTGCCACAAATAAAGTAGTCGACTGTGTAGATTTAACTTTATCTGACAGTGACGACGAAATTTTCGCTCCAATAGTCCCTCGAAGAAGGCCTAGACAACTTGATGAGTCATCTTCATCCTCCAATTCTTCCTCCTCATCCTCCTCATCTTCCTCTTCTAGTACTTCCGGTATAAATTTAAATCTAACCTCTTTCTCTACATAAATAGTGTAATTAAAGTTGTTATGTTGAGTCAACATTGTTTTTGGAGGGAAAGAAAATAATATGGTAAAAATTATTCTTAACTAGAAAATGGGTCACCAAAAAAATCAACGGCAACAAAAACAACATCTGCTCCTCCTCGTGCAGTTAGTCCAACTATTATTACTCTAGATAGTCCTTCACCCTCTCCAGAACCTTCTGAAGGTGGAAGAGGAGGAGGAAGAGAAATTAATTTTTCAACAGCAAATTCCAGAAACTATTTTGAAGCATCTTCAACTAATCGTTCAGTAGGAGTGGCAGCATCAGCGTCAGGTTCGAGTAATAATACTCTACAGTCACAATCAACAGCTTCAGACTCGAATAACATGGTACACCATTGTTTTGAATCTTACGAGATGCTCTTGAAATGGCCTTAAATAATGTGATAGAGTGTCGCGTGACTATTTAACGTTGATACAAGGGTGTAATTTTACACTACATTTATTTTGAAAAAGGGTCGACAAAGTCATTTGGGAACAACAACAACAGTGGGAGGTGGAGTACCTATACCAGGAAGAAGAAACCCATCTCCTAGCCTTTTGTCTAACATGTACCAAAACCAAAGCGATGCCGGAATATTTCATTCATTTAACACACAAAATTGGGACGACGGATTCCAGTAATTTGACCCCTTGAATTGAATTTGGTGCTTTCCTAATATTGATTGTAGTGCTTTTGAAACTACTTTTGTACATATTACACTTCTTATTAACCTGAATGTTCTTTTTCCTGACAAACTGACAACAAAAAAAAAAGAAAGGCAAATATATTTTTCCCCTTGTGTGGTGTAGACGTAGAGGTATTCTATCTCCGAGTAGTTTTGTTTTTTTACCTTTGCAATGCACTAATTATTTTTTTGCCACCTGTGATATTAACGATATGATTAAGTAAAAAAAATCAAAGGAAATAAATGTCTACAAAGATAAAACTTTTTAATTCAAAAGGAATGTTGCTGACTACGGGACTCTTGACTTCCAATCGCTGGATTTTTTGGATTACAATCAACCAACTTTTGATACACCAAATTATGGTCGTGGAGGGTTTAATCAGTGGTAGCACTTGCTTCCATAAGATTTTTTGAACAAAGTTTCTACATTTTATTCGTATATTTTTAAATTTTCAGAGTTTTACAGTTAACTTGTTAACTTGGCTAAAGACTGGTACAACATAACTTATCTCGTAGTAGGTTCGACTCATCGCGTCATTTTTTTTTATCAAACAGACAGTTTTTTTAATTATTTAATAATGTACGCATATAATGGACTAGTACGATACAAATGCTATAATCTTAGTTTCAGTAATTAACAGTACATATTTTCGATCATGAAGCGTCGTGTAAAAAAAACAAAATAAAGTTGAAGTATATTATATATATATGTATATTATATAAACTTTGTGGCATTATGTGTGTCCTTTGTGTAAATGTAACGACGAGACTGGTACAAAGTCTATGATGCAAAATATTGACGAAAACATAAAAACTAAGAGTATCAATCATCATACCAACTTTCAATTACAATTCATTTTTTCAGAATATTTTCATTTTACAACAAAAAATTCATGGCAGTTATTACATTAGTGCATATTTTTATTCGGCGGCGGTGGATGTCGAGCGCTTTAAAACTTTTTTTCGGGAGACTTGGATACGTTCAGACTTTATAGATTCGTAATAATTTCTTTTTTTTGTAGAAGCTTACATCATATAAATATCGTTTTTTGGATAAGATGCATACATTTTTTGTAAAAATTTCACCCTTCAACTTTCCTTTTTGCCTATAATTGTATTTCCTTAACAGAGTTCAAGCTCATTCAATACCTCATCATCATCATATCTATAGTATATATATAGTTTTCTTAGATTTTTTGGTGAACTTGAACTAAAATTTTTCGACAGGAAACGGACTTCACATTCAAGAGCGTGAGATTAAAATGTGATTTACAATTGTAAGTTTCTACAAGGCTGTGTAGCACAATGGCCTTCTTGCATATGGTGATTGAATGCACATTTTCTATTCTCATTGTTCGTCCTCATCTTGGGAGTCGTGTAAGCTAAAGGACTATTTCATAGTTATACGAAGACAAAATATTTTCTCTTAAAATTTAGATTGTCAACATAGTTACTATATTTCTTTTATTGAAAATTAGGATTGTTTCTTTCAGTCACCATTCAAATGCTAGACGATTGTACACACTCCAGTGTAGTTTCTTCTGACGAAATTGAATTATTTAAAAAATGATTTTGTTCTTGTTGAAGTAATAATTTTCTGAGTCATGAATTTAAAGAAGGAAACATTTTTTTGTGTAGTTTGAGAAAACTCAAGAATATGGATTAACTGTCATTTTATGACATTTTCATTAAATATCATATATATAGTTATATATTATTGTTTGACCTTGACAGCCTGCTGTCAGACCAAGAGAAATGAGTAATATTCTTTCAATATCATACAAGATCCGGATAGTCCATTTTTTTTCTTGTCTAAATTTTAACCATAGTCCTTATAGGCATATATAAAAGTAATTTTTGATGTGTTGTGTAAGCGTGACAATGATTGTTGCTGTGGACAATGTAACTTTCTCTTTTCCCCCCTTTCTCTTCATATATATATTTTTTAAATTAATTGTCCCTGCTGCTCTCGCTTCCTTTGAGATATTTTCTTCTTTTAAAGTTTTTTTAATACGACATGATTATTTTCCGTTCAGGACTTCCTTTTGTAATCTTTTTTTAATATAATTTTATAGCAAGAAAACATCTATCATCAAAGGGAAATATTGGCACCAGCATTCTTTCTATTTTCTTACTTTCTCCCTTCCTTTCCGTCCTGCTTTCTCCATGTCCTTACACACTCCACAAGCATACTTTTCTTACATCTAAGTAATAACATGGTATATATATATATATGTATCCAAGCTTTCGTTTCCAGAGTATATATTGTTGAAATTTTATATATAAGGTTATTTATTTTTGTGTATCGTTATGTTACATTGTTTCCTAAGTTGTGAGTATGTAGTAGTGGTAATGCGAGATGACAGTTTTTTGGGTATATGTTATGGAGTTTTTGCGTGCCACACCACACATCCTTGTCCATCATAATAATAGTAATAAATGTAGTGTAATATACAAATTGGAGTAGATAATAATAATACGTATCATAATATCCCCGGAGTACCCTCTTGACTTAATATTATTTGTGTTTCATTGGTATAAATCCTATCTCTTAATTTCCCTCTCGATTCTCTAATTAATTCCCTCTTTTCCCCCTTTTATTAACTTAATATTCACACTAAAGAGCACCACGAAAAGTAGTTCAACACAGCAGCAGCAATCATCATCTTTTTATCCTTTTCTCTCTCTCTCTCCCTCTCTCTTCATTGCCATCACATGTATTTTATTATTATTATTCATAGGGTCTCATCATCATTCACAATAAATTTTTTTCCCTTCTCCTTTTGCCTAATAACAATTTTATGACCGAATCAAGATTATATCATCAAATAAATTGTACATGTGTATCAATTTACATGGCTATATATAACAGGAGGACTTTGAGAAGGGAAATGGCCTTCTAGCATTTTAGTAAAGTATACAAGATTAGGTAATAGATAATAGTAATACCACAACCACATTCTGTTTTTCTCCTACTTACTTTCTCCTACTTTCTCCCACTTTGAGTTCTGTTGTGAGTCCAATGGATTCACCATGTGTATGTTGTGTATGGTTCTTACGGTGGTATGTAAAATCTTCCATTGGAGTCGAGAAAATTTATTAGCATTATTATTGCACAATTTAGCATTAACTGCACAACTTTACTCCATTTGCCTAGATCAATTATGATGTTCATTCTCCGCCCGCAATAAGTTATCATAACCACTGCATGACTGCAAATAATGACTGTAGTTTTAGTCAGTAAATCCTTTGGTTTATAAGAACTTGATCCTAGCTCTCCATGAATTTCCATATGATAAAAATTTGTCTTTTCTCTTCCCCTCCAATCCCTCTTGTCTTGTGGCTTCCATCTCTGTAGTAAATAATTACATTATCTAATTGATTGAATAATTTCCTTGCCTTGTGGATAAATTTGTTTCTTTTGCTAATTATTTGATTGCTCTCATCTTCTACTTTACTGTATCTTCAAAAACCGAATCAATTTTTTCCCCTATGTATTCTCGGAAAATAGAATGTAATGACCTCCCCCCTCCCCAACATCTCATTTACACTTAATAATAAAAGAAGCTTCAGATTTGCACTAATAATAATCATGCCATAAATTCACGCTCCATCCTCCTTTTTTGTGTTCACCGTTTAGTTAGTACCCTCTTTCGTTCCTTGACAGTAATTAATTTCGTACATTAGACGAGAGCTTGAAAGTATCCCCTTTTCATATTGTAATAATATATAGATTATAGTACATTAGTGTGTTAAGTAAGTATGGAATATGTTAGTACATAATCGACTTGTATAAATTCAACAGTTGAATGTCTCACAATATGGAAATTTTTTGTGTCAAATGTTCTTGTATATAAGTTTATATGTATGTAATGTATATAGTATATAATATATTTATGTAATAATAGATGATGTGAGCAATGTATTTGGTATCCTTTTCCCCAACAAATTCATATCTTTTTGAGTATACTTACATTATAATGTAGTAAATGCAATGTGTTATTATTTATTTAGTTATCGTTATTATATTTATTATTAAATTTTTTAAAACCCTTTCCGTATGTATTGTATTGTATATTTTCATAGTAGTAGTATTATTACATACAGTACTGTAGTCGAGTAGTACTTTTATAGTATTTATTGTGCGGGAGTATCTGTCATGTTGTCTCGTCAAAAAAATTATATAATATGTGTACGTTGTATTATTTTTTACTGCATTCGTACACTCTTTCTTGCACATTGTTATGTAATTTTCTGACTCTTCATTCATCATTCTTCATGAATAATTTTAAATTTTGTTTGTTAAATATTGTTCTTTGTTCGAATGAGAGACACAAAAAAATTTGTAATCAATCCCCTGTCCTCTTATTTTACCCTCATCATTTTCCCATCCCATCGTAAGCGAATATTAAAACAAATTGTGACGGAAAAGTCATTCATACTATGGTTCATTACGTTTTGAGAGAGAGAGTGAGAGGATATAATAGTTCCAATTAAAATGATCCTACAAGAAAATGAAGGAGTTAATATTAAGAGGAAGGGATGAGATGAGAATATTAAGCTATAAATGAGAAAGGGGGAGGGGGGAAAGAAGAGTGATGATCATTTAATAATCACAAAATAGGATGGAGGGTGATGATAAAATGATCTAAAAACGAAAAGGAGGGGTTGTTTTTTTCTCTCTAATCCACCATTTTCCTTTCTCATTTGTCATTTGTCTGACTCCTCCTCTTCCTCTTCTACTAAATAATCGGAAGGCAATGAAAGGCTTTGAAAGACGGAAGGCAAATTTTCATTGACAGGGGAAGCGATAAGCGTTACTCATGGGGGATGAGGATGTGTGTGTGTGCAACAGTAGTAGTAGCCATTCTCCAAAACTGTTAATTAGGATTTTCCACATGAATTCAATTCTCTTCCCTTCAAAATCAAACGACGCTACTGCCTTGGTCCTTCCGCTGCGACTTCATTAGCACTCATCATCATTGTAACAGTGTGTGTGTGTGTGTATGTGTATGTGTGTGAAAGTGCATTGAAAGAGAAGTAAAATATCCTGGAAAAAATTACTGGGAAATGCTCTCCCATATCTCTTTCTCCCTTTGGAAAAGTATTATACTTAATATTAAAACGGTGTATCCTTCCTCCTCTTCTTCTTTTTATGACCATGAATGTATAATGACTACCTTATGCTGGTAGCATCATGAGTAAAATCATAACCTAACCAGGCTATCTAGCTAAAGCTGCCTCTCCCCCTTTCCCTCGCTACCTTAACACTGAGAGAGACTTGAGAGCAGTCATGTAATTTCCTCTTAAAATGTTCCAAGCTGTAATTATTATGAAACTCTTGTTATGATTTCAGGAAGGAGATTATTATGGCACTCTCCATACTTTGTACAAAATGTACACACACAGTCATTCTCATCTGTATCGAGATTATGTATACCTACATAATGGACGTATGTCTGCATGTGGATAAAAGTGTACAACAAAGGATTTCAATATACGTAATTGAATAATAATATAATTGAACTAATCAAAATTATCTAATTTGATATACATACTGAAGAGGAGGAGGAGGAGGAGAGCGGATTGAGGGCACGAGAGGGTGAATCTAGAAGAGGAGAAAAGGGGAGAAAGTCCACTCGAAATATTTCATGAATTTACTATACGATCCCCTGTTTTCTGTTTGTACATTATCCACTACATCCATGTGTGTACATACATTGTCTGTGTGTGTGTACAGGGGATGTGAAATTTGATGAGACGTGAACAAACATGAAAGAGATACCAATAGAAGGGAAGAAAGAGAGGGGGAATGTGTGTGTGTGTGAGTGAGAGTGAGTGGGTAAAAAATATAAATAAAATGAAATGAAACACTACACGACTCCTCTCTTGTGACTGCAGAGATAATTGTATTTCATGTCTTGTACAGATATCTGTGCACTGAACTACTAGCAGTGGCAGTGTGAATGTGTGTGAAGGGAAGGGAAGGGAAGTAAAAGTAGATGTGAAAGTCAAGTGATACACACACACACACAAGAAGAAAGCTCTTGTGAGAGGAAGGGAGTGACTGTGGATCCACTACAGTAGGTATATCTAAATAATTTGGATCAAATAATAAGCATACAATTTGGATTCCATCCACACCATCCCCATGTAAACTCACAAGTGAAAGGGGCCTCGTAATGTGATACAGAGTGAAACAACCAACCACCATCGTGAATATAAGGGAGAAAATTGTGTGTGTCTGTGTGTGTAGATAGAGAGAGGGAGAGGGAGAGAGAAAGAATCTTTTTTTAGTTTGATTTTGATTTATGACGCCCTGACCGTGACTTTCCCTCCCTGACTTTCTCCTCTTCTTTTCCTCCCTCCCCCCTCCTTCCCCCCTTTCTCTGTATATAAGTGAAAGCTAGCCATTTGTCTATTTACCAAGGATAATTGGGTAGAGGCTGAAAGTTTGGGACAGAGTAAACACCCTGAAGGATGGATGGATGAATTGAAGCAAGAGAGAAAGTTGCCTTCTTTCTTTCTTTCTATCAACAGAAAGACACTCGAGAGTGAGGAAGCTATAATTGTTGTACATTTATACATATCCGTCCACGTACATGTACAATGTAGACACACTCATGTACGTACGTATGTATACACTTCCCATGAAAACGAGATACCCAATGCCAAATGAAGTGGGTTGTACACTGGAAAAGTCAGAGTAGAAACAAAATTTTCAATTAGTTTACTTACAAACCGATCGAAAATCTAATTAAATAGGCTACTCTTCCTCTATGCACTACTACTGTAGTCCCCAATACTGAACGTAAAGAGAGAGAGAAAGTAAAAGCATCATTCAACTATGAACACACTCACTAACAGATGGAGTCATTTTTTTGGAGGATAAATATTTTTCTTTGTCCTTGCCAATTATTAGATGAACGTGGATAGAATTCTCCATATCATCCCTTTTCACACACACACACGACCCACATAGCAGTCAGCCAATTCAGGCAGACAGAGAAATGGAAAGAATACAGAGAAAATGATGATGAAATAAAAGCCAAACAAGCTAACGTAGAGAGAGAGAGACTGTTACAATTGACATGCTATCGCACCCACATTCACAGAAACAACTTTCCCCTCAAAGCACTAGAATATGAGCCGGAGCTTGTTATGTGAAAACAAGAATCCAAAATACGAGAACTTTTATGTAGCCATCTAAAAAACCTACCTCTCGATTTCGATTTAAACAGACACACACATGTATACCTCGCAGATGTGCAGTCAGTTTGACTTGAAAGTACACCGGAGATGCTGGATAAAATGCAGGTGGTTGACAAATGGAGGAGAATCCCAGGCATTGTAAACTAAAAAGTGTGTCTATTCTAGACCTTGTGAGTTATTCAACGGCAGAGGGGGAAGAATTTTGAGAAAAGAAAAAAATTATTAAAGGGAAAAATCGGAATACATCAGAATAAAACATGGAAAATACATAAGCCGTAATTTTGATTCATTTCACTCCACTATGAGAGAATGGGTAAGACTATTCAATAGCATAGAAAGTATACATACAAGAAAAGGGAAGGGAGGGACAGAGAGAAATAGTCAAAATGGACGGACGGAAGGAAGGAGAAAAATGAAAAGAAATTTGTATAAGGTTTATTAGGACTTTATTGAAAATGCAGCGGGACACACAAGACACACATTAAAAAGGAGTTAAATATTCATATTTTCTTGTGACATTCTCAAATCAATTTTGATTCACTTTCTCCATTTCCTTCGCCCTCCATTGTCTGACCCTGTCTAGTAAATGAGGAATATCTAATACTGGAAATGTAGGTGTGAGAAGAAAATAATAGAAATTGAACGTGTACACACCTTAATCACAATTCTTTCTCCTGCTTTCTCTTGCCCTTACTCCATCCTCCTTCTATAATTTCATTTTATCCCCTTCCCAGTTTTCTCTCCGTCAATTTTCCCTACGAATTGCCCAAACCTATTTTTCTTCCCTGATTTGCACACATACAGTACAAGTACAATGTTCTAATAAAATATGTACATAAATAAAATTAAAAGTTTATGACTGGCATTTTGTCTCATCTTCCCTCCTACCCTCTTCTTCTTATTTCCTGTCCACATATACGTGCATTACATCCAGGATACAATTCCCTCTCAACCTTGTTCAATATTTACTCTCTACCGCTACATTATACAAAATTGTGTAATGTTCTCTCCCCCCTTTCTCCACACACACCCATAACCGTGTGTAGGTGGTATGTAAGTATGGAAAGATGTTAGGTAATGGCACCAGTTTCAAGCGTAATACAAAATCTGAGTTGATCAATAATCGGAAATGGAATTTGCACAGCCAAACTCAACCATGTCTTTCATGGTTTGCACATATTCTGCTCGAACGAACGATGTATGAGGAGAAAGTGGAGGAAGAAAGAAGAAGAGTCTCCCCCCTAATGTACAAAGTATATAAAGACAGAGAAAATCAGAGAGAGAGGGGGAGAGTCAGTGAATGAACCTGGCCTCACACACGTACGTAGTTATGTACATATATGGGTAATAATAATAAGTGTAAAAGTAGATGAGAGAAAGCATATGATGAGGAGGATACATTGTTCCCGGAAAGAGTTACATATAATATGTAGCTCATGTCTCCCTTCAAAAGAGCATCCATTTATGCGGTTTCCATTTTACCAGACATAGAGAAAGAGATTGGCAACAAACAACAAACAAGGAGACGAGGAGGTAGTTTAAATCCTTAACCATGCTTTCTCCTCTTCCTCTTGTACGATATAAGCACACACACATAATACTGTGTTGAGTGTACTTGTGTGTGTGTGTCTGTATGTGAACTCCAACTGTGTACTGTAGTTTTGTACACACACTCAATTTCTCTAGAAATCCCATATTCTCTCTCCCTCTCTATTTGATGCTTCTTCTGCTTGGCTTTCCATACTCAAGGGTCGCTAATAATATAGTCTACAACCCCAGTCTTCCTCTCCCTCTTCCTTTCCCTTCCCTCATGTATAATCCCACCAGAACCATTAGCTGTCCACAGAGTCTAGTTTCCGCTGTAATAATTTACGCAGGAACCACGTCTCTCCTTCTCTATCTCCCTCCCTTCCCTTTCCCCACTGCATACCTTTTGCTGTATGTCCTATGTATGTGTGTGCGTGTGTATGTACCCCAACCCACCCTGATTCTGGATTCTACAGCACAAATAAATTATTAGCAAATGTTTTGTATAGGCGATGAATGTCCACAGACTTTCCCTGCTCTTTCCCCATATACTTCTTTCGTGATAGTAGAAACACATCGTTGCACATAGGTGTGCTGTGTGTGTGTGTACATACTCTTCCATCCCTACTTACCCACATTCGTCCTCCTTTAACATTTAACGTTGTAACTTGTAGGGCGAGGAGTGGAGGAGAGTCAGAGGATTTATTCCAAATGACTGAGTAATGAGCTAGCAAATCATCCGTCGTTAATCTGGACACATAATATGTACACGTAATATGTATAAACCCTTAAAATTTACAAGATTTTCTCTCCCCTCCTCCTCCTCCTCTTCTCCCTTTACCCCCACAGCACATACTTTTATCCTCGGTACTATGTTCTTGTACAATGTATACCTACAGAGGAGGGTGGAAATGGAGTAGGGTAATATTTGAATGTAACAATACAACAAAATCATACATAATCCTGCTTTTTGAACCCGGGGGATATTTTCAAGACTCTACTTTCATTGTGATTTCATATTCAAAATTGAATTATTGTCATCAAGTCTATATCATCCTTCTCCTCCTCATTATCATACTTTTTAAGCTTCTTTTTTTGAAAAAAATTTGTTTCTGTTTTTATAAACAGTCCAGCAAAATCAATTAGTGTCCTCCTTAATTCTCCCCCGTCTCTCTCAAAGTGTTCAAAAAGAGAAACTCCTTTGACAACCACGAAGGCGAAAGTGCAAAGGAGAAAGTTGAGAGAGAAAGAGAAAGATGGGGAAATTTCCATTAGGTTAGTTGTAGTAGACAAAAATTATTAGAGCGGAAAGAGAGAGAGAATATTATAATGGTGTGTGCATGCGTGTGCCCAGAGTGACAGAGTTCAAGAGAGAAGAGACAAATTCAAAAATTCTTAAATGGATGGGAAAAAATGATGATGGTATATTAATTTTTCGATTGCAAATTTTTTTTTGATTTCTCATCACTTTTCTTCGTTCCCTCGTTCACAACGGTAAACACACGACGTTCAAAAATTGTGTGTGAGTAAAGTGTCTCCTTCTAACTATTGTTGTAATGTATGCAATTTTTTGTATACCCTATTTGTTTATTTTATCATATTATTATAGTAGTTTTTTATCATTTATCATTTAATTGTGTAGCTGGAGTAAGCCATTGAAGGTATTGAGCTTGAAATTGTTGAACAATTGAACAATTTCTTCCTGGTTTTTTTATTATAATTACTAAAGTATTAATTTTAACTATTATTAAAAAGGTTTCTTCATAAATTGTTTTTTCTTTTTTGGCATTAATATAATATGAGGAGATTCGGCTTCGTCGTCGTTTTGTGTATGTAGATAAATGTGTGTGTATGTATTTAATCTCTATTTTATAACATGTACTCATACATTAAACTATAGATAAGGTACGATGTAAAGTTTTTTTTTCGTAACCTAATTTTTTTCCTTTCAATCATTTCATCACACAAAAAAACTTTCATTTTTTTTAAATATAAACGCTCGAAAGTAGTAGGTATCTCTTTCCTGCCATAAGTGTATATAGTTACAAATGATGATGATGAATTGACAGTAACTAATTATAAATCTCATCAAAAAATTCTCTGTCTCCCGTCTCACAACAACAACAACATCAACAACATTCCTCGTTGTACATATTGTATTTAATTTAATACAAAGGGTTTTGTGAGGGAGTGGGAGAGAAATAATGAGACTTATTTTCTTTCTCTGGACAACAATCAAGTTATAATTAGGTTAAATAACAGGAAAACAAAGGACACAAAGAGACAAAACCTAGGGAGTATCATCCGAAAGATTTTACATGTTAAATTTTTCTTCTAAAAAAAGAAATAGGTGGGTTCTTTTGTTTGTGTGAGGAGAAGGATTACGTAATAATAAATTCGTTGCTTGCACATTCTTTTTTCTCCCATCTTCTTTTGTTCTTATTCTTGAGCCAAGTTGAGAAAGTTTTGAATGATTTTTTCCCTTGAAGGATGTTTTACTCTAAAAAAACATGGAGTAATGTGAACATAATGGAAATAAAAGGGATCTTCTTCTTTTTTCAGGACTTCTTGAATGGATCCCGAGTTATTGGAAATGCAATCAAAACTCAAGAGTCTCTATCAAATTACATGGACTTGTAGCATGATGATGCCGTGTGTCTTCTTCCTTTTTTCTGTTGAAATGATGATGATGAGTTTTTAACATACACATTATATAGCAGTTGAGTATTATATATTTTTTTTGTAGATTTTTGTTTTGATTTAGCCGTGGACACACAAGTAGAAAATAGTGTAGGAAAATAGTGTCGTCATTGTTTTTTGTCATATGATCCACGTGTGGTTTTCTTTGAGATTTGTATTGTTTTATGTTGTGTCTCTCTCTAAACTTACTTTAATGCTAAGTAGTAGTATTAGTAGTAGTTGTGGTAGTTTTAGGTATCCCCTTGTTTGTATATCCCCTGTGTATTTCCCCCACTCTAGTGTTTTGTTTGTGTGTGAACTACATTTCTACATTCTCTGTAAATATTGTGTGTCTATAATGAATGGTGTGTATTACTGTATACTTTACTTTAACCATAAAATGTGTGATGATTTCGTATGTCCTAATATAGTATAATAGTTGATTGTGTTCCAAGGTTTATGTTTTCTGTGTACTCTGTGACTGTCCATATTCTTTACTAGGATTCTGTTTGAGATGGTTGTGTAATTTGATTAATGTTCTAAATTTCTCAGGTGGGGTAAATTGATTAGGGATTCCTAAACCTCTTAATCTTATTGCACCTGTAAATCCAAACAAACAAAGACAAAAAACATTTTTCACAATGATGATGACATTACCGTCGGTCTTTTAATTCCTCAAAACCTCATCATTCCAAATTAATTCCTCCAAGTATGAGAGTCAAAATGATTTTTGAATTAAAATTACTTCTTTAATAGTATATGGAATTAAGAGAAGAGAGAGAGAGAGAGAAAGAGAGTAAAAAAGAGTACAAATTATTACTATGATTATTATTATTAGGAAATTTATAAAGAAGAGAAAAAAGTAGTAAAAGTATTAATTAAGAAAGAGAAAAAAGTTAAGAAAAACTAAGTATGAATGAATTGTACTCTTACAGCAGGAGCGGCTCCAGCTACAGGCCAAGAAGGCACAGGCCTGTACCTGAAGATGGAAATGTCAAGGGGGCTGGTATTTTGTATTTTTGTGTGGGGAGGGGCCCCAATTTTGACCTTCCAAAGAAAGCCAGAGTCACATTCTGAAAAAATACGACATTTCTTTCTCTAGGGTGATCCCCCTCACCTCCACTATGAAAAGTGATTGATTTTAACGGAGGGGGGATCGCCATGTCAAATTTTGCTTTTGCTGATCTTGGGGGCCCCTCACACATTTCGGCCTCCCTCCTCTTCTACTGTGCCTGTACTCCAATTTTTTCTGGCGTCTCTCCCCTGACTCTTACACCTGTCCAATTGAGTAATATGTTTGAATGAAAATCCCAGTGAAAAAGGTTCAAGATCAAAAAAGAAAAAATATACCATAACTACCAAGAGGAATGAATTCGAATTTGAGGATATGAGGATGAATCTTAATAAAATATATTAAAATAAACATTTAAAACAAAGAGAGAGAGAGACAGAAAGTGAGAGTGAGACGGAGAGAAAGTGAAAAAGGAACAAGACAACAAGAAGAAATTGGTTGATATATTGAGGGTTATTTACGTACAATAATGTGCGGAGCAGAGAGGAGCACGGCGACTGTGGCAATGATGGTAAATGACGTAAAAACTATGAGACAAATTCGGTCGACGACCATGGCAGCAAATTTCCAGTCACCCACAACTTCTGCATCATCTTCAGCCTTTTTCATTCGTCCCGTAATAAAGCGTAATTCTCGGAGAATGGACTGAAGTTCCCGTCCTGCGACTGCACAAGATGATGAAACATCAGCATCCATACGAAGATAGGAAGAACTCATACGAATGTCATCATCCATGTCGAGTACATTGGCTACACAGATTCCCACAGATAACAATTAGAATATTTCACTTCAAAGTCATAACGAATACATCATAGTACACTGTAAAATCTCCACCATCCACCCACGCACCCACACACACACACCACAGCAGAATAACAATACTTGTGTAATTCTGTGGAAGGGATGAATGTTGACCCACAAATGGGTCAATGGAAGGAAAACCCGTACGTAATTAAAAATATTGTGAGTTCCCCAATTCCTTCAAAAAAAAGTATTTAATAAAGTTTCCAAAAGAACTCTCATTATTATCCCATTTTCCACACCACACAATACGATCATCACTTCTATTTCGACTCTCATACTTTCACCCTTCCTTTCACAAACACACCCAAACAAACACACACATACATGCACACTTGAGAACTGGAGAGTCAATGGCCTGCTTCAAATTGCATTCAACTCATTCAATCAACTAATTTTTGTTTCAAGGCATGTCTTACCCAGGAGTGACTTGGACGATCTCTCTTTGATATCTTTCAAAGCTTTCATCTTCTGGTCCATTCGGAGCGTTTTGCGGGTAATTTTCTTCCCAGGACGGCTCATTTGGAGCATCCAAGGAAGCCATTGCAGGAACAATGTCTTCACCTACAATGCAATCACACACACACACACGGGAGGGAGGGACACAAAAAAATGTTATACATACACTTCCAAACCACCAGAAAAAGATATACCTAGAGGATAGAAAGGAAAGGAGGAGAAGCAGAAGACGAGGGGAAGAGGGAGATGGGAAGGGAAAAAAGGAGAAAAAACTTAATATCAACCCATCTAATGTTCGTAACACACACATACGCACACATCCTAGAAACACACACGCTGTCACATATTGAAATCCATTATGAGCTTTCCCCCCAAACATACAGTCGGATGGAGTCTAAAGTATAAAGAAAAACTATTGTAACCTCCTATCCCACACAAACACACACACACAGCCTCACACAGAATGGAGAAAGCGAAGGAGAGAGACCAACTTCCTGACATAACCATCCCATCCTCATTGTTATTTTCCACTTCTATTTCTATCTTCCCCTCAGCTTCCTCCTCCCCTCCTCCCCTCCTTCACATCTTCCATTATATCCACCTCCTCCTCCCCTCCAGCACCAAGAAAGAAAAAACTAATGATCTTCTTCCTAACATTTCTTGGCAAACGTTGAAGCTGTACATCGACGAAAGTAGAAAAGAAGAAGAAAAAACACACTCTCACTCACTCCGTCACACGGACAGTGTCCCTCCTCCCCCCTCCATCACAAACCATTACTACTATTTTTTTAGGACGTATTACAACCTTTAGAACAATTGTAAACCATTGCCGTTCCACAATCTCTCTCTCCAGTGTCGTCACTCTCTATCTTTCTGTGTTTGTGTCTTATCCAACTACGTTAACCATACATCATTATACTTGAGATTTCAACTCTAAAGAGAGATGAACAAAGACTAAAGCTCACCCCCTCTGCCAAAAATCCAGTCAAATTTTCTTTTCCATTTCTTTTCCTTCTGAAAATCGGACACACACAGAACAGAGGACAAACTTTCTCTTCAAGAACACATTTTTGATGAAGCACTTAAGAATGTGTTTTCACCAGGTAGTTCAAAACATGAATGGGACAGACAAAGATTTTTTTTGAATTTAATTGCTCAAGTTTATATAAGTGTGTGTGTGTCAAAAAAACAGGTATAATCATTATCATTACTTCATGCGAGCCTGGATATTCGGAAGGAGTGGATGTACAAAATATTGCGTCAAGTTACTCCCTTTCCTACATTAGTCTACCACCCACTAACTATCAAAGTCCTCTCTTGGAGTGCCTACCTACTCTCACTCTCTCCGCTCTGTATAATAGAGAAGGGTCACGCAAGTCAGGATGTTTTTTTGATCACACAACAACCTCTATATTTGCTAGGCTTCGTTTATAAGGAGACGGCACGTGTCGAAAGTTTGCTTAAGGATTTACTCGAAAGAGAAAGCAGGGAAGAGGGGAAAAACAAGAGAGAGAGAGAGAAAAGTACTGTCTCAATTTCAAACAAGAAGAGAAAACTTTGTATACATAAACTGTCTAAAATCATGAAATCTCTATAACCCTCAGCCTCTCTCTCTGTCTTCCTCTGACAAGAAGCCCTTTGACCTCATTTTGACATTCTTTTCTATTACCATCCCATCCTATGGATTCTATCGTCAATTTATTTTTTAAATCTTGTCAACAAGAGCAAGGGAAAAAAGTTTACCGTCATTTTTCATTACTTTTTTCGTCCTTGATAAATTTTTACTTTCTCCTTCCCATGTCTCTCTCTCCATGTGTGTGTGTGTGTGTGTTTGTCGTGTGTACACATGAAATATGTATTATAACTGGGATACAACGAGCAGTATAAATTTACATTTGAACACAGTGATCGCACAGGAAAGAGAGAGAGAGAGGGAGACAGGAAAAATTGTCAGAACCTCCACACACACAAAGACACACACGCAAATTGCACTTGTTGCCAAACTATTTTTCTCTAGACTTTCCCCCCTCCCTCTCTCCTCCCATCCCCTCTTGACTTGACACCAACACATTTGTTTAAAGTCAGAAAAAAACAAATGTTTTTTATCGTGGATGCATGGATGGGATGAGGAAAAGGAATTACCACGTTGTACACCACGCTATATGTACACACACACGAAGTATACGTGTTTTTACACATTATATGCTTTCCCAAATCGAATAGATTCAGTTTATGAGATCCTCAGGTGAGGAGAGGAAACTGCTTTGTATGTATGTGCGTGTCCTCGTCACAAACAACAGTTTACAGTGGTGATAGTTAAACCGTTGATGGGATCGTGTAGCATTCAAAGTTGATGTGTAAAAAAATAGTTCTTCCTACCCCCCCCCCCCTCTTTCTCACCCTCTCTCTCTTTTACAAAACTACCCAAAACACTTTCAGTCATGGGAAAAGGAGGAGGGAGGAAGAGGAGGATTGAATCGAGTTGTGGAAACAGAATAAAGTTGAGGTGACAATGGAATGGGACAAGAGCCCACGAAAAGTGAGGGTAGGGAATTGCCGGGTGTGTTCCATTAAAAACAGAAACACACTTACAGTTCTTCAACATTTCAACTCGAAGGCTTTTGAGAGAGAGAGAGAGAGAGTGAGTGTGTGTGGATCTGGATACTAAATGATCGATGCTCATTCCTTGTTCATGGCCTGAGTAAATTGTAAAGAAAATACAAAAAGCATGTTTATGACCTACCTATTTGTTTTCCAGTCCTGTATGGATGTGTGCGTGTACTTCAGTTCACAGTGTACACACATGTACAGATACATATGTGAATAGAGTTCAGAAGGAAAAAAAGAGCTTCCTCGTCTCCATGGAGAAGGAGATGACATGAGGAAGAGACATTCTACAAGTTTTGAAATATTCTTCCGCTCTACATGTAAAATTGAGCTATCAGGGAAACCATAATCTTTTTTGAAACAAATGAATTCTTTTTCTTTGAGAGACACACGCACACACACAGATACATAGAAAGAGGAGGGCAAAAGAGAGACGAGACGAAAGGAAAGGATGTCCTCCCCTTCTTTTGTGTAATAGTTACAAGAGCTATCAGCTTTAAAATGCTTACTACTATGACTATTATTATTATCCTCATCATCATTCAAACGGGGCAGAGGAGGAGGAGGAGGAGGAGGAGGAGGAGGAGAGGAGAGGGAGAGAAAGAGAGAAATTTTTTGTGGGAATGCCACAATCCCTTCTACTCCTTTCATTTTCCAAAAAAAGAGCATAAAAAATGGATGAAATATTTCTCCAACCCTCCTACTTTCTACCTACTATGTACATAGTAGCCCCTCAGTACAATGGAGATAGACGACTATGGGAATTGGACCAACTGTAACCGCCTCTTTAGCAGCCATATTAAACGCAACTCGACTCTGCTTTATTGTAACATCCTTGTTGTGTAGTGTGCAGGGGAGGAAGGGAGAGAGACGAACAGGGAGAAAGAAATACCAACAAGTTGATTGGCCAAAAAACTAATTTGCGAGCATTTCCTTGTAATCTGTATTTACAATAACCACAATGTCAAATGTGTGTGTACATACAAATAAAACAAACACAGAAAATGATATGTGGAATTTTGCCCTTCCTTCTCTTCCGCCAAATTCAGAATCTCATAACAAGAGATGACTTTTGGATTTTAACAAGCTTTGAAAATAATCACTGACTCAATAGCAACTTTTTCCTGTGTATATACATTTCCCCCTTTGTCTGTTCCACTCTTCCACTTCCCCGTTTATGACATGAGTCTAGTGATATCATACATTTTAATGTTTACATTCGTCTTGTCATCTCTCTACTTTTCAACCATGTACATCCCATTTTTCTTCACACACACACACACACATACACGCGAGTACACAGCACCCCAAAATGTCGAGAAATGAATGAGAGGAGTAGTAGGGGCCTAATAGGCACTTAAAGTAAAATTGAAATTAAATGAACGACTCTCTCCCTCCATCCCAAACTTCACATACGAATCTTTCCTCTGCCTCCCGGCCTTCACTTGTCTCTATCATTTTCCATCTCTCTCCTATGAAGTGGTTATTCATTTTTCATCCAACCATCCCATAGTCAGACTAAGTAAACAGGACACACACACACACATGGATACATATACAATATACACCAAGCTCAGACTCGTATACTTATTTTCCGGGGGGAGAAAGTGGGAAGCAAAGGATCTACAGGATTGAAGCTCATGAGCTTTGACGGGGAATGTCGACGAATTTCAATCCATTAAGTTGAAAATTTTCTTGTCCTGTTTTTTCATTTTGTAAACTATGCAAAAAAATATATAGAGACTCTCCCAAAAATGTTTCTTCCTCCTCCTCCTCCTCTCAGCCTCATGAATGACTAAAATTTTTCTTCATTTTTCTTTCAAAGAGGAGGAGGAGGAAGAAAGAAAGTAGATGGTATTTATGGATGACATACTCTCAAAATTGAAGGTGGGTGACTTTCATTGAATCGTTTAAGATAGGGGAAGACATCAACCCCAATTTGCTTTCCTGTCAAAGTGATTGTGTGTGTGAATGTCATTAAGGTCCATCAAAAGAAAGGAAAATGTATACGAATCCTACTTTGAAAATGTATGCCCTTTCTCCTCCCATAGCCACAGAAAATTTTGGTAAATATGCTATGAAAGTGTGTGGGTTGTGTACAGTCAAATCCTTATGGGCCATAATCCTTTGATGTGACAGCTGTCGTACACATGAATGTCCGAGCTTCTTGTTTTATGAGACTAATTAGATTGATGCAAGATGAGTAGAGAGAGAGTGCGAGAGGTGAGTAGACAGAGTGAATGAGGATGGTGGTTTTTTCCTTCATTGTGGAAAAGAATGAAGGCGTTGACATGGTACAGTGTTGAGTAGGGTGTGCATTTACTTTTAATTATTTTACTTGAGAATTTTACTAATCAAATGCAGTCAAGATAATCTGGTTCCCTTCTCTCTTTCTCTCTTTTTTCCCTCTCTAAACAGTGAAGTGTAGACGGGTTGTATGTGATGTGTCCTGGGACACATCCAGGCCCAACTTTTTGGGAGGCCTTCTTGTAAGTTGGTTCGTTGATTTTCTATTTTCCATAAACAAGAAGGAAAGCAGACAAAGTGTAGAGAAGTAAAAGCAGTGGCAGCAGACGAAGAGAAAATCCTGGTAGTTCTTATTATACTGATGAAGTGAAGTGGAGAAGAAGAGAGGAGAGAGAGTGTGTGTCTGGGTGAGGGTGAAAGTGAAAAAAGCACACAAACTGTGGAATGAGAAAGAGAGCAGCTTATGATATCAACAAACTTTTCTCTTTGAAGGGGGAGGGGAAGGAGAAGCAGCAGCAGAGGAGGAGGCTGGGTACTATTAGTGTGCCAAGTATATATTTATATAATAATTATGTATGGAGAAAAGGGAGAAGGGGGGAGAAAGGAGAAAGCATGGACGTCTTCGTCTTCTTATTTTGGTGTGTAGGCTTGAAAATGCATAATTAATGGGTGCATTTTACACTTGCCTTACACTTGCCACCCCTCTGACGACTTTTTCATGCTAAATTACCTCTGATCCTTCTCAAGACTTGCAAAAACCGATTCGTGCCATTAGAATAAACACTCTGCAGTGTACAACCTCTTTCTCTCCTACAGTGCGCCACACGAATTCTTGCATACCTGTTTTTCTGTGTTTACTGCTAGAGGAGGAGGTGGAAAAGGACAGGGACACTTGTACCCACGAGTGACACCGGCCCTGATACGGCTTTCAGTGACCCATATGGGGTTACTCTCACAACCATACAATTTCCCCAGGGGAAAGTTAGAAAACAGACTGACACACGAATTCTTGCACACATCGATTTTATTGAATTGCAACCAGGAAAATAAATACAATGACATGCTATTAGTCAGATATTATGCTCTAATAATGGGTTGAACCTCCCTTGACCTGTAGAACCTCAATCATCCGGTTTTCCATACTTTCAACGAGCTTTTGTAGTCGGCTAGTCTCAATCTCCTTCCAATTGTCACGTATGACATTCCAGAGCTCTTCCTTGTCCTCGTATTGTTTTCCATTACGATAAACTCTTCTTGCCAGGTCTCCCCACAGGTTTTCTATTGGATTTAAATCGGGACTTCGGGCTGGCCAGGTCTCTGTCCGGATCTTTTTATTCTTCAGTCAGTCTTTTGTTGATTCGGAACTATGGATTGACGCATTATCCTGTTGAAAAATCCACCCCGACCACCAATTATGGCTCCTAATGGCAACAAAGTGTCCTTTAGAATATTTTGATATCCTATAGAATCCAGGGTATGTTCAATCCTGTGTAATGGAGTCCTCCCAAAAAAAACCAAACGCGCCCCAGACCATGACGGAACCACCCCCTAAAACCAAAATTATGAAATATTCAATTAATGGTTCCAAATATGACCCCCATACGTTCAATATGCTTAAATCTGGTGTACCTTGGTGTCGCTTTGAAAATATTTGCTTTTCTGTCCTGAGACCATGCCAATAATAGGCCCACCCATCTGGTCCGTCAAGGTTAAATTTTTTTTCTCGCTAAATACCAACTTGCGCCATCCTAATTTGAGACCCATATTTTTTCGGGCAAATTCCAAACGTTCCAACTTGTTTTGGTCCTTAAGCGGTGGTTTGGTAGCCTTTTTCAACCACTTAACGTTTGAATTCTTCTGCAAAACTCCCCTGACCGTCTCTCTGGATACAGTTTTTCTTAATTTGGACACGATTTGTCGAGTGGAATACCCCGAATTGGTGGCTCAATGGTAGATTCGGTGTTCATCCTGTTGATTCAGCTTAGTTTTTCGTTGTTTGTATGGCTTATGGCTGAAATTTCCCCCACCAGCGATGACAGTGAAAACACTACGCACACTGCAACCTATAACCCCTGCAATTTCTTTTCCGGTGTGTTTAGTTTTGCGTAGCACCTGAATTTGGGCTATTTTGCACTGGGTAAGCTTTTTACCATTAGCCATGATTAATTAAACTAGATTTTAAAAATAGCCGGCATTATATTTTCAGAAAAATCATTAATATATGCATATGCAGGAATTCATGTGACACCGCTATTTCGTAGATTTGATAGAATAGTGAACGTTTTTCCATCAATTCAAATAATATGTCGCTTATATGTGTTATCAGATGGAATGTGAGCTGGGGGGATTGGTGGACACGTTCGAGAACCATTCCTCTGGCCAGCAACTCAAAAAATCTGGTATGCAAGAATTCGTGTGGCGCACTGTACTACCACTGTACTGGAGAAAAAGAGACTGCCTCCACACACAGAAACAAGATGAATGAATACACTTTCTCCTATGCTTTCTTTTCTCTATCTCTCTTTCTGAAGAGAAATCGTATGTTTGCCCACTATGTAGTTATGTAGACATACTACTGGCACACACTCATTGAGATGTGAGATTATTCTGAGAGAGGGAGGAGGAGGAGGAGAGGGAACAAGACGAAGCGGCGGCAAGGCTTAGCAGGTCCTAATAAAATATCCCGAACACATGCTACTTTTCCACGAACATAAAAAAGCCACCCGATCTTCTATCTTTTTTCCACTTCCTCTTTTTCTTCCTGTCCCTTTCTCGGCATGCATTAATATCAAAGTAATCAACTTCCGTCCTATACCAACTTGCCATTCACACACACACACATAGACACTAGACACACACCAAAAACATGGTCTATCTTTATAATTATAACATCCTTTACATCCTCTCTTCCTCCTCCTTCATGTACAAAATCTCATTTACTAAATCCTCTCCAATACTGTCTCTTTGAGTTTAATTTTGCCGTCATAACAATTTGTGTGTGTGTTGTTGTTCCCTCCATAATTTCACTTTCCCAAGCCTCTTTTCCTTACTTTTCATCATCCGTCATGAATTTTGTTTTGAAAACAAGAGGAAGGGAGAGGAACTCTTTCCCTTTTCATCTTCCCTTCCTCTCTTTCCTTCCCAGTTTTTTAATTAAACTCAACCCCATTTTATGTGGTGTCAAAGAGTGAAGGGAGGAGAGGCACAGGGATGGACATTTGTTTATGTTGAAAATCGTTTCTCTCTTTTTCAAAAGTTGATCATACATTTTTCCTTCCAGAGGAAATTAATCACATACCCATTGTGGGGTATTAATTGCATTTAATTATGAGTATCAGTCGAAACCCTGCCCTTCTTCTTCCCTTCTCTTTCACAATATTCCTCAGCCGTACCTGTATTACATAATACGTCTTTATTCAATTTGACCTCATGACCTAATCCTTTCTCTTCCCATGGGTCTATATCGAGTATATGTACTTGATATTGCAACATCTACCCTATGTGTACATAGAGCAAGGTGAATTATATATAAGATAGGATGTCGCAAAAGAAGAAGATAGGAAAAAAGTTGAGAGGCATCAGCAACAGACTCGTACTCTGCCTTACCTTGCAATCTTGTGTCTAGTGTTTCTAGATTATTTTGCAGGAATAAAATCTCTCATTTTCGTTTGCGCGTTGGAAAAAAGAGGCAGGGAGGGAAGAAAGAGGGATGGTGGGTGTATTTACAAGGAATTGCAATCTTTTTCCTTCATTACTGAAGGGCTCAAGAGAGAAAGTCTTGTGATCCTCCTCGTCTCAACCTTGGAGGAGGAGGAGGAAGAGGGTGAATTGTGGGGATTGGGGGGAGAAGAGAAGAGGGTAGTGGTGGAGAAATACACAATATAAACAATCCACACACACACAACACACACTACAGTAGATATTAGCTGTATCCGATTTACTGCTACAAGATAACATTATTGTACTTTGATTACCTTACAACGCTTATTGCTTCTTTAGAATCGAGGGAAAACAAATACATAGAGAGAGGAAGAGAGAGAGGGGAAAGAAAGAGAGAAAAATAGTTGTGTTTCCTGCTCATATCCTTCTACACATCTTAGATTTCTTTCTCAGCCAGAATGATAAGGATGCTCCACTCCTCCTCAACTTCACTTCTGTACACTGGAGATACCTCACTGTTAAACCGAACACACACACGCACGCACACACAATGAGAAAGAGAAGTCTTGGGTAATCTAATCTCTCTGAAATTCATCTTCATCTATCTATTTGATACTGTCCATGAGGAGAAAGCAATCGATTTATAGTGCACACACACCGTCAAGTCAAGATCCTCCCTTCTAATTCATCTCTCTCTTTCTCCATATGTGCAGGGAGTGAGCGTGTGTGCGTGTCTGTGTTTGTCTACATATACAGAGTATGTGTCTTGATCCAATTCCAAATTGCACCAATTCAGACTTATTTTACCTCATACGGAAACACATTTCCCGACTTCCTTATGTGTATTTAATAACTGGGAATATTTGGAGAGCAGAGAGAGAGACTTTCTCCTCCTCTCCCTCGCAATATACATGGCCTAGAGAGTTTGGAGAGAGAGAAAGCTCTCTCTCTCTCTTTTCTTTTCTCCTTGAGGAAATATTCTTTCCCCTCCGTTTTATATGCTGAATGTCTTGTACGATTTTCCCTTCTAGGGCTAGCCCCCACCTTCACCATACTATACCATGTGTGTAGGACTGAGAACGATAGAGTTAAGTAAGCGAATCTTGGCCATTATGATTAAAGTTGGAATGACGGAGGTAGTTTTAAATGCGACTGGAGGTCTTTGGAAGGAGAGAGCGAGTGGGGGTGGAGGAGAAGGAAGAAGAAGAGGAGATCCATGGGGGGGGGGGGGGTTTGGACTCTGTTAAAAAGTAACTGTGTTGGAGTGTCTGCCTAGTCAGAGGAAGACATAAACTTCCCAATCAACTAAAGCTCTGCCACCTGCAATTCTATTGAGTAGGAGAGTAGACCGTAAAATCCTAACATGCCACTCTGAGTATCCTCCAGCAGAAGCAGCCCCCCTCCTTCCTCTCTCTCTACACACACACACACCCTCACTCCTCCTCCCCATTTCCCCCTCATATAATAACGTAGTTACATTACCCTGTTCATATTGTACGCACGTAGCTGGACCACACACTCACACATATAAATGTATAATATTACTTTTAAAGACATTCAGACGTTACTTAACTGCTTTACGTCCATCTTTTACGACTACTTTCTCCTCCCTCCCACTTCATACTCCTCTAGTGTCCGGATGGACATATTCAATGTACAAAGATTTTCTTCCCTCTCCCTTTTCGAGGGGAAGGATCTAAAAACTCTTTACGTATAACCAGCACACGCGTATGTAATGTACTCCTTTCTGCCTCAACAGGTACAATACAATATCAAATTTTCTCCCCTTCCCCCACACACGGACATATGCTTGTACACGTCCACTCAACTGCACAGCCCACACGATACACATACTTTCTCCTCTACTTTCTCCATCCTTTCATTCCAAACTTTTATGCTATCCATTGTACCGTACAGCCCAAACGAATACTTCAGGATTGACCCTGAAGGAAATTTTTTATTCGACACTTTTATTTGAACGTTGTAATAAAAATTTTCAAAGATTTATGGATAAGACTTCAAAATTTCGAAAAATGAGTGCAGAATGATGGAAGCACAAATTAGAAATATTTATGAAATTGCACTGAAATGATCCAGGAATTCAAACTTTCACTCGCTCAATTAAGTGACCATTAAGTGGAATTTTTCTGGGTTGACAAGGATATTAATGGAAAAAGAGGAACTAGAATGATTTTTTGTGAAAATGATTAATTTCAAAAGAATTTTAGACTTACCCACGGCGGCATTTCGTGCATGTCTGCAGTGCGATGATGATAATTGAGAACGACAACGGTGAGGACCACGGAAGAGGCGACCATAAACATGATACAGTTGAAGTAAGTTCCTAGATTGTTGTTGAAATTGTCACAATCACACAGGATACATATTAATTCATGTTTCTTCAAATTGTCTTAAATTAAAGTTAAGAATTATTTTAAATATATTTAGTATATCATATTGTATTTAGCTACGTAAGAAATTTTCCAAACACAAATTGGAGAAGACAAATTGAGAAAAAAAACAAAAAAAAATTCTTTTTTTGTACAATTAAAGCATTTTTAAATATATGTACAACGTCCAAAAACAAAAATAACTTCACGACGATATGCACATTGAATATTTTTTGACTGCAACTTTAAATTTCTAGACTAAGTATCCACACACAAAAAATCTATATACATATATAGAGGTATATATATCAAAATACATTGAGGCATCATTGTCCAGGATTGACTAGACTAGACACTCTAAAGAATATAGGCGGATACAATGAGGAAAAATTAGAACGAAGAAAGGTAGAGAGTATTTCGAACTAGAGAGAGAGAGAGAGAGAAAAAAAATGTGACAAAATATAGTTGGAAGAATACACACACACATTAAATATATATACACAAAAAACACGGTAAAAATTTTCATTTTTTGATGGAGGCAGGAGCCAGAACAAAGAACAAAAGATTTGAGTCAAGTCAACCGAATGGAGTAAAATGAAAGCAGGGTCAAATTCCAGCTGAATTGTCGTTGACAGGACAGAAATTCATACTAATTGAGCCATGAGCATGTATAAGGTAGTGGCGTGTGTGTGGATTTTGTTGTTGAGAGAGAGAGGGGAATGTAAGGAGAGAGAGGAGGAGAGTGAGAGATGGGAATCTATGGCTATAAATTCTTGCACGGGAGAAAGAGGACAGAGAGTGAGAGAGAGGAAAAGTCAGTGAGACTACATTTATATGTGTATAAATGGGGATTGGGGCGGCAGTGAGCAGTATCTCATTGGTTGTCATAAATGAGAGAATAGGAATGCATGAGAGAATGTGGAGAGGGAAAGGCACAGGCATCCGTACTACTGATTCAGTAGAGACAGAAGAGGAGAGAGACGAGTACGGGAAAAAATATATTTCCTTCCACATGAACAGGAGGGAAAAGCATGGGAATTACGAGGGAAAAAGCTACATGATGGATGAAACACGGACAGAGAAATCTCTTTATTGTACACATACAGTTTGTCTCTGTTCTGTGTTCATTATCCACACTGTCGACTTTCTACAGGATGAGTCCAACAAATGGAACGTTAGTCTAATCTACTCTTTTTCGCAAAAGAAAGTCAAAAAAAAGTTTTAACTTTCTTGTTCTATAGAGTTCAACTGGGTCCAATTGGTATTTTGAAATTATCAAAATGTCTTTCTTTTTTAAATGAGAAAAAGACTAAAGTTCAAAGAGATGAGGATGTAAAAAGAGAAAGTTTTTGTATAAACAAATAACCATTTCATTGGCTATTCTGTGTGGACTTTCTAAATTGAGAATTTTAATTATCCATTTGTATTCTTGTATTTTTTTGAAAAAAAGCTTCACAAATTTCTAGAACTGGAAGAAAATTTGATTTTTGCCCTCCACCCCATAAAAACACAATTTGTCATCCAAATGTGACAAAATAGTTTGGTTGCGACTTATTTTGACAGAGAAGAGAGAAACTAGCTGACAGTTGCAAAATTTGTTTTTTCTCTTCTCTTTTCATTTCATTTTTTCCCAAGTCGGGCTTGAATACGTTTCAAAAAAGGAGGGAGAGAAAGTAGAATTTTTTTTGTTAACACACACAGAAATCGTATGTGATTCTCATCAAATCACTTCTAAATGAATTTCTCGGAATTATTTTCAATGAATGAAATTAGAGTTCAACTTTGACATCAACTTTTTCCTTTTCTTCTGCTTTCTTGCTTTCCATTTTCTATGTGTATGTATCATAAAGGAGAGAAAATTCTTTTTTGACTGTACTACCTTCACCACCACAGTGTGGAGTCTTCAGCCACACACGCGTACAAACTTTACAAAGATAATCGTAATTTTCACCCGTCACATCTCATCCTCCCTGGTGACGACGATGACGAAAACAAACTTTCACCGCTCATCATTCCTTCGACTCACCCTGTATAATCGACGAGGAAGAGAGGAATGAAGGAACGGATAGGGAGAGACTGTTATAAATCTATAAAGGATTTCATGTCTGACTGAAAAGTTTTTACTAGTTGGACACAAAGCAGTGATCACTAAGTGCTAGTGTGTATACTCACACACACACGCTGAACAAGAGCAGGAGCAAAAGTAGGGAGGAAAGTAACTACATGATTTTATAAAGGAAGAACATACATCAGACACACGTTATAGGGAGCGAGAGAAATGAGTGAGAAAGGCGCTTAACTACTCTACAAAATTTGTCAAATTTTGAAAACTACGCGGCGTGGAAAGTAGGGATGCTTTCAGTATGCATTCACTATACTAGTAATACATAGTAGAAGTTAGCTAGAGCAAAAAGCAGTACCAGCAACGAGTCTATCTTTCTGCCAAAGATATTACAAATACTCTAAGTCTTTTCACACACTACTGAGGTTTCCTAGTTAGCTGCTCTACCCATTTCTCCCCTCCAGTCTGGCCCTTTGTGAATTCCTGGGTCCTTCTCCAGTTTTTTTGAGGGTGTGTGGAGACCAGAAAGGAGGGAAGGGGGTGTGAGGTGGGTGGCGGATTGACGGAGTGCTGGTAGGAAAAGGAGGAGGAAGAAGGACGTGTTGTGGTCTCGAAAATGTGTGTGAGAGAATTTGTGCCTTATTATTTACTCATGATATATATTTATATTATAAGACAGATAGAGAGATCCTAGACGGAGAGAAAGAAAGATAGAGAGAAAGAGTACAGAGTACCTACACACATACTTGTACATTCACACTGCCCTGTCTTAGTCCAAGAGTAAGAGCACACACACACATTCACTCACACGGCAAAGAGTTGAGAGACGTGTGAAATGTAGTGTTGGATTAAACATTTAATATATATATATATATAGAATAGATGAAGAGAACTAGAGACTGGATGCTAGAGAACAATGGTGAGGATATTCGTATGGTTGTGTACATAATTGTGAGATTTCCGACTGACTCAATTCACAGTCACCTCCTTTAAAATACGCATTCCATTACATACTCATGGCATGCCATGCCATGGCATGAAGAAAGTGGGGGGAGGGAAGGAGTACCTTAAATAGTAATTTCGTTCCAAATTGTAATAATAATAATAATTTAATGGAAAGTCCTGTTCTCCTCAGTCCTGACACTCCGTGAAGTCTTTCACATTGTATTTTCCCATGAAGTCAGAGATCATTATTTTGCAAGTGCAATGCATGGAACATGCGGAGGAAAGATTCGAAAAGTTGGGTTTGTTTGAGACTGACGCCTTATACTTATGAATCTGTATAACTAGGGTACGCACGCATACCCAACTTACTTTATGAATGTGTACGTATGTGTCGAGGAAGGGAGGAACGAGGATGGTGTGTGTAAGTTTGAACAAAGATTTTTAATGACTCTGCATATACACACAAAATCCTACATACTTGAAGGAGTGAGGAGGAGGGAGAGAATAACTATCACGATATTAACTTCATATAAATTGTGATAATGTGTGTACTATATAATAAGGGAATAGGGTAGAAGGGGAGGGAGAAAGAAAGTTTGTCAATTGAGCTGGAAGAGAGAGAGAGAGTGGGAGAAAGTAAGGAGAGCGTCATCATCATCATCCTCAATGTTGGTTCATTTGTCTGTATAATATGATATGACTTGACTTGACTGAGACATGACACATTGGGACCTCCTTTTTTCCACAATGAGAGAGAGAGAAAGGGAAAATGAACAAATTTTTGAACTTGTTTTTTCTAATCCTTCCTTTTCCTCCTCTTCCTCTTCCCAAACATTGACAACTGTTAATTAATTTTTGAGTCATCCAGAAGGACGCTTTTTCATTGTACATGGGATGAGAGTATTGTGGTGTGTGATGTTGTGTGTGTATTCATTAATCAATGATGCAATTATAGTTTAAATAGTTTTTAACTAATCTCTCAGGCCCCTCCTTTCTCCTCCTCCTCGTTTTATACTCCATTTCAGTTTGTATAGGACGAGGAGACGACAAACTCACGGAGTGGAAGAAAGAGTGAGAGAGAGAGGAGGAAAAAAGTTTTTTGGGATGAAACTGATATTAAATTTTCATTCAACAACAACTTGATTTCCTTTCTACTAGCCTATAGCCTATATGCATAGGGAGAGAGAAATGAAGATATTTTGTGTATACGACGAGCAAAGTGATTTTATGTGGGTGAACGGAGGGAGAAAGAGGTTGGCAGAAAAAGTTACCCAACTAGTGGTTCGTGGTCTTTTTGTGACATTTCCATGCATTGCAGTTGGTAACTTTTGACCTCGCTCCACGACCATTGGCACGTCAACCACGGGAAGAACACAGAGAGAGTTGACTTTCACTAGGCCATGACAGAGAGAGGGAGAAAGGGAGAAAAGGGGAAAAGTGTGTGTCTCCTGGAGAGAGGAGAGGGAAAAAAGAAGGCACCCAACCCAGCCACTGAGGTTGGTAGTTATCCATATCTTTCCTCTGACTGCACAATAAGGGGATGACTAATCTCATGTTTTCACTTGCAGCTTTTCATTTACATTATATCCTGTCGTCATACACATATTATATAGTGGAGAAAGCAGAATGTGGTGTACGTGTACATGTGTAGTATAGACGTGTGTGTGTACACTTACAAGTAGTAGTGATACAGAGAGCACAAAGTTGATGGTGTGGGTTAGAACTGCAATTACTTTTTAATTAAACAAAATGAGAGTGGGAACATTCACAGTGCCCCCAGCCCCAACCCCCCGAACCCAACCCAACCCAGCACAGTTTAGGAATAGTGTACAGTACAGAGAGTAGTAGGCCAGTACATCCGAGTACGGTTTGACATTATGTGTGCACAGCACCTACACACATACCCTTTATTATATAAAATACATTTTAGGGAGGAGGAGGAGGGAGTAAAAGATCCAACGCACCCATCCCCTTTGAAGTTTTTATATCAACTCAAACTGAATTCGTTAGCAAGTTATGAGCATCCACACACACACTTCTTCTTATGCCTATCACATGTTCTACAGTCTACACACACCCTCTTCTTCCTGTCTACTTTACTTTGCTATTCCAATGTTCCATGCTTTCACTGTACTGTACTGCACTGTGCTGTGTGTGTGGGTGAGTGTAGTGGTGGTGCCAGGAGTTGCGAAGTGGGTTTGCGTAAACTAATGCTAACAAATTATGAAAAAGTTTTTTTTCCTCTTTCCTCTTCTTCTTCATATTTTGAATATTCTCAAACGACATTTCCCTTCAAAGTTTTCTTTCCTCCTCCCCCTCCGTTGGCTTTCCCCTTGTCTATACCATTGGCTGCATTAATCAACTTTGGATTTAGGATTTACGTACGTAAACCCTCCTACATGTCTTCTTACATGTACTAAAATCTATAGAGTTACAATGTGTGTATTTTTGTGTACACAGTACACAACCCTTCACAGACTCCATTTCCCCCTCAAAAACTTGATGCGGGAAATGATGAAAAATTAACTAGAGTTTTTACTGGGAGATGATGGAAGAATTTACATGGAGGAGGAGGGATAATTTTGTTTTTCAGAAAAAAAGTTTGTCATCAGTCCATACCTTCCTTTTATATACACAAATGTGTATACACATTAGTCTATGTGTTTCTGTATGTAAAGAGTGCTATCCACTACTACATCATTTTACAAACTATTAATTATTCACATGTACACAAAGTGAAAAACTTAAAATAACTTTAGTGTTATCTATATTCATCCATGTATTCAAAATGCGTATGTACTTATAACTACATGCCTGTAGACTGACTGAGAAGACTTTCCCCAAAAATTTTTGGAGTGGGACTTGACTTAAGTACTCCACAAATTATGTGTCTTCCAAACAGGATGTAGACAAAAAAGACAGGAGGTGGGGAACACTAGGTCAACTAACTAATGTAAACTAGGAAACTCTTAAGGGGGGACAATTGAGTCATCGTCATCATCATCACAATTAACTCACACTTGAAAAAATCTCACACGTAAAAAAGTTATGTATGCATTGCATTGCCAAAAGTTTCCCTTACCTACTTGTACTTGTGCTAATTTTCACTTAAAAATGATTCTTCAAGGATTTGTCTTTTATACCCGACTCACACACACGACCAAATTCATTGTTTTTTAAAAATTTCCTGGATGGAACATTTTCAAAAGTGTTATTATTTCAGTCAAAATATTATTTTAAAAAATTTGGACACATTTAGCTGAGCCAAGTGTCTGTAGACAAGGAAAGGGAGAGGAGAAAGTGAAAAAGATTTTGTGTAAAGGCGGATTTCAATGTGTAGATTTAGGTATGGATTATGAGTGAGAAAAGCAATTCTTTTTCTATCCAAAGACTAAGGACACTAAGACACAAAAATATATATTATATATATATGGGAGAAAATATCCAGTTTTGGTTCCGTTCAAACTCACCATGGTCAAAAATAACAAAAGGAGACACAAAATAATTCCAAAAAGAAAAAAACATACAAATGTGTCTACATATTTTGGTACAAAGAGAGCGAATGCGTGCGCTGCGTCACGTTCAAAATGCAAGTCAAAATATCATTCAAAATTGTTTTAGTTTTACAAATATATATATAATATATATATATATATAGATAAAATAGAGTATAGCTCACAAAACACGAGAGAGCATGATAAACAAAGAGAGAGACGGTCAAAAAACAAAGTCATGTCTTAACATACGGCCACATAAATTTGGTCTGTGAAAATTTCCGTATAGACATGGGAGAGTGAGTTGATCTGTCGTCTTTCAAAAACAAAATTTTAATACTATTTTTTTGTGGAGCTCTTGTAAAAGAGTCGTCATTTTCCGGTTTGGTGTTTTCTTGTGGTGGGAGATTGTAAAGCGTGGAGATTAGAATATATTATTTTCATGATGTTGGTGGGTGTGGATTGTGAGGTTTTCATATACACAAAAAAAGAGACTGGTGTCATCAAATGGGAGTGAACAACAGCTCAGCTTTTCTCAAGAGAGAGAAAGTGACAAGAGAAAGTTTTTTCTTGTCTTGATGTGACCTTTCCTATGTGATTGCCAAATTTGGTATATGGTTGAGAGAAATAGAGAGAGAAAGTGAGAGAGAGAGGGTTTAGGGGTGGAGTAAAAAAGGGGGAGGAAATTCAAACACACACACGAGAGAGAACATCCAAAATATCAAAATCGATGAAATTTCTCCATGTAAAAACAGTCAGAGAAAAAGTGTATATACAAAGAGAGAGAGAGAGAAAGGCAAATGGTGACGGTGAATGAGGAAAAGAAGAGAAAGTCACCTTTCTCTTCCAAAATTTTGTAGACAAAAAACGACGGACAAAAAAGACACGTTGTGGTTCAAAGCAGTGTGTACTACGATACACAGCGCGAATATATCATTGATCATTGGAGGGGAGGGGTGTTTGTGTGTGGTAGACAAAATTCAAAGATTTGAGAGTGAAAGAGAACGAGAGAGACATAGAGAAGATCGAGATTATGAAAAAGTATCGATCAAGAGTATAAAATTTAAAATTGGTCAAATTGTAAAATGCTGCGGCAGAAGTACAAAAAGAGAAGAGAGAGCGAGCGAGAAAGGCGGTAATGGTACACACACACGTGATCAAAAAAATTTCATTTTGTGTCGAGTGTGTGTATGGTTTCGTCTTGGTTTCGTATTTTTTCTCTTGGTTGCTCAAACAAAGAAAGTGAGAGTAAAAAAAAGTCCACACACAAAAAAAAATTTCAAAGTGAGAGTCACACAACAAAGACGCACACATATATATGGATGATGATAGAGTGTGTTACCCGTCAATACTATAAATAGTATATAAAACATTTTTTTGTTTCAAATCAGCTCAAATTCTGTTTCAACAGAGTACAAAAAGTGGAAAAAAAGAAAAATAGATCCAAAAGACCGTCACAAGTCAGGAGTACATGAGAGAAATGGAGAAAAAAAGAGAGTGAGAGTGTGTGTTGAGAGAAAGAAAGTGGAAAAAAAATTTTTTTCAAAGTTTCAACAACAAAATTCCGAAGCGAAATGTACGAAATGTGTGTGTATGTGTGTGTTGCCAGGTCAAATCAAATGTATGTGTCTGGTCGTCTTCGTCCCACAGAAAATAGACAAAGAACGAGAAAAAGACAGACAAACAATCAGACACACCACCACACACACTCACGCACACGCATAAATAGAAAGAGTGAAAGTGAGAAAAAAAAGTTTGACAGAGGACAAATGGAGTCCACGTGTCATTGTCACACTGAAACTGTGGGATGACAATTTTTGATTAGCAGTTCGCACTCAAATATTTCATCATCAATTTCATTTTTAATTTTCTTTTCTGGTCATCCAAATTTTTTTTGGGAAAAAAGTTGTGAGAAAAATAGGAAAAAGGTGAAAGGTGAAGAGAGTGGGAGGGGAGGGTCAAGTGAAAGGTACAAAAGGGGAGATTTCTTGGTACAAAAAAGTGTGAGTTAAAAAAATAGTTTTGCTTTATCAATTATTAACTTTTGTCAAAAAAGAAGTTTTTTCATACAACTTGAAACACTATAAAAACCATTGAGTCTAGATTTCGTTCTCGTAGAAAATAATTCTATGAATATTTTGTACATTAAAAAATTATTATTAATCTAACAACCAACCTTTTCTTGCATGTGTATTCCCTTGTTCACTATTATTATTATTACCCTTGACAAAATTGACTACAGTGTCTTTTTTCTGCTGTTGAAATATCTAGGACAGACACATGACAAACTTTCCTTGGAAAAATGATTGTCAGCAACTAAAGGAGCCCATTACGAAAAATTAAATTGCTCGTTGACATCTACAAGACGAGAAAAAAAGAGCTGACTCTTATTATATTTAATTGTATTTGTAACACACAAGCACACACACACGTTGAAGTCGTATAAAGCACACTCCTCTCTTCTAAATGAATAGCGGTGGTGAATAAGAATTAAGAAGGATGCCATAAATTTCCCCCTTCTACTCTTTAAGTCTGTTTTTCCTTTCTCCAGCTTTCTCCTTTTTCCAGTGACTGGACTATGGACACGGTTGAGCTCCGTTCCCTATCTTATCCTTGACTTTCTCCTTACTTTCTTTTTCCACCCAAAGTCTTCTCTTTCGTCTATACTTGTAAAAATTGGACCCTGGAGAGTCATTCAATCCAGTACATCATGAATGAGCTCTGACCCATATTAATTTTTCTCCACTACTTTCTCCTCCTTCACGAGGAGAAAGTAGTGTGTGTTTTCATCCTTAATAGCTCTCACGTATTCACACACACCTCCCTCTTTTGTTTAGACAATGGTCACATTTGTCAATCCCAAAAATTTATAAATGTCCATTAATTCTTCCAGGACTAGAACAAAAGGAACAAATCTTCTCTCCCCTTCCCCACTTTTACCTTCCATTCCCTCTTTTTTGTTGACAGGTTGACTTTCTCTTTCGTACGAGAGGACGAGAAAAGTAAACGGGGAGAAAAACCAGAGTCAGAGGGAAACAAACAAGGGAAATAAAATTTTATCCTCCCCTTGTCACCTCCATTTTAAACAACTTGTGAAAAAAAA
>WJFB01000537.1:0-57152 GCA_009870185.1 Pygmarrhopalites habei
CCGTCGGTCAGAGGTTAAATTGGGTCTTGTCAATACGGTGTACTCAAAAGGGGAGGGAGGTGTTGACTCTACTGACTTCAAAAAAATACTGAAAAGGTCTGCACAAATTTCATTTGTGTTATTTCATATTTGTCACTACTGCGATTCTTGTGAATTATTGTCTTGTGATATTATAACTACTGGAGGTACGAGGAAATTCACTGGAACCCACAAGAAGGATCTTCCTGAAAATTCTGACTAATTTTGAAGAAAATTACATCACAATGATTTAAACAAATTTTTTTGAAGAAGAGGTGATTGTCACAATTATTGTAACTATTTAAATTAGGTAGTCATCAAACTGTGATACACATATTAGTCCAATGATTCCCTAAACGTCTGTTTCGAGTCTTCGAAACGTTTTTGGCCCAAAAATAGTACAAAAAAGTAATATAAAATTGTGTGTAATATTTATTTATCATGTCTTCCCAACTTCCCTCATTGAATTAATTATCTGAGTTTAATAGTATACATAATGGAATGACATTGACAGCCACAAACATACACACGCACTCGTAACGTTACAGTCTACAGTGGAGGACGACAACGATGATGATGTGATGTGAATATTATTGAACTAGCTAATGTTCATGTAGTTGTTGTAGAGTTGAGTGGAGTGTGATTCTTTGAAAGCTATTTAAAAAACCCATAAAATCGGGGGCACTGGAACTCTTGCCTCGTGTAAAGTACATGTATGGCTCATTCAATCATTTCGAAAACTTTTACATCCTTACATCGTAATTTTATTATTGAGTAAATAGACAAACAAACTCCAAACTCTTTTTTTGCGCACTTGTCCTATCTATTGTCATTTTGGCTGGGCGGTATGTTTTTTGGGCGGTTTTTTCCCGCACATACATACACACACAACACAGAGGGATAAATGGTAGTGTGACTTTATTGTGTTTTCAGGTATAGTTTAAATGAATGGACTGACTGTCAGTCGACAAAGAGATAATTGCATGGAGGATGGTTTGTGTGTGCGTAGAATAGCATTGAGAATTCTTTCTCTTGTACTCCACTTCTGTGTAGTTGTGGTTGTGTGTGGAATCAGACAATGGAACAGTGTGTTCTGGATGGACAGTACATGTGTGGATTTGGGAAGGGATACCAATTTTTCCTCCCTCTCTCTCTCTCTCGGCTGTCATGTCATCAAGTCATGTCATCAAAATATGAAAAAATATAGGAAAGGAAAAGTAGAGTGTAATTGATGTTTGTTCAGGCTTGACTTTGACTAGGTTGGTCATTTGTGATTTGATCGTTGTTCGTCATAATTTCATCGTAAAGACCTTCCTATCCAGGTTATTTTTCTGTCCTGTATTTTAACCACGTTAATTCAATGTGATTCGCAAGCTTCTGCTCCATTCGTGGTGGACGCAGGGTGAAGTAGAATCTCTTTTTTTGCTGAAAAAGAGAAAACCAGAGAAAATATTAAACTATGAACGGACTCTACTCGAAAGCGATTTAATTCTAATTAATATTGTTCCCAAATAGGCAGCATTTGTGGAAAAAATTTGTGAAGAATTAAATTAAAATTTTTTTCTTTTAACTTTTACAAGATAGTTAATACAAAGAGTAAACGAAGTAAATCAATATTTATTTTGTTGTTTACTAAATATCACCTTCAATCTTCAGCATAGATTAACCTTCAATGATAATTTTTCATCAAGGAATTTCTTGAGTACTTTCCTATTTCCTTCTTTCACAACTCTTCCTCTTGATTGACTTCACCATTCATTTAAATATGTAAATTTTATTCTTGACAAACAAATTCTTGTCCATCTTCATTTTATATGCATTTGAGAATTTTTAAAGAATAAATTCTGTTTTTAAAATTGACTTAGACTAAAAATATTTATTAAATTGAATCACAAATTATAATTCAGAATTTGATACATTCAAAATTCTTCAATTTAATTACAGTACTTTTTAGATTTCAATATTTTTTTCTACTCACTGGTAATTCCCATTCAAAATTAATTTACTCCAATGTTCCCATCCAGTACTTTGTTTTCACCCGAATCCTCAAAAAATGAGTAAAGTGCAAGTCCATTCTTCACCCTGTACATACGCTATCTACACCGTCTGTACATTTGAATGAAGAGACAGTTGAGAGAGAGAGAGATCGAAATGAAATGCGTGACAAAAAATTCAGTGAGAAGAGTGACCTCCGGTTAACCTTCATTCGCGATAAAAAACGAATATTCACAACAGTACTGCTACAACACACACGCAGCCTCTCTATCAATGATATTTTATGATGGCATTGTAGCATACTCTGTGTGTGTATCCGACTACTCCATGTCCATGTCATGCATGCATCATACATGTAAAACTTTTTTTCCCTCCTCCTCCTCCTCCTTCACCTCCTCCCCTGTGATATACATTATGTTAGACTAAAACTACTTGAATTTGGAATAACCCCTCTCTTCCTCTCTCTCTCTCTCTCTCTAAACACACACTCTCACTCGTACATGATTCCATGCAGAGGGAACTTCTCTCTTTCGTCAAATAATAGGCTTGATACTCAATTTGTGCCAGCGAGAGTGACTGGATGTGCCACATTATGCATGTGCCTGTATTTGTATTTCAAGTATTGACTGGCCTGGCTTAAGACTGACGTATGTAGAGGAGAAAAAATCACTGTATTTTTTCCCTACCGTATATGGCAACATTTGAAGGCTGGTCGGAGGAAATTCATATAAAAATTAATTATTTCAATCCAAAATTACTATGAAGCTGTATGAAAGATTGAGAGTCACTTAAGTGCAAGATTAGAGTGGAGGGGGTGAACAATTGTGGGATTTACGGTACCCACTCATCCTGACAGAGAGGAGCAGCAACAACTTTGACTAGCTTTCAATGCCGTGAGTAGGTAATGTGGACTGAGAGAGACGTTTGACTTTTTTTTTCTCAAAGGAAGTAGACACAAGTCAAGAGCGAAGGGATGGAGGGGAAGGGAGATGGAGTAATAATAATAAGAGAAAAATCGAGGATTATACTCGAGACAGATAGTACATGAATTTTTTATTACTTTAATCCACAACGAGTGTGTGTGTGTGTGATGTGTTTTATATATAACCTTATACCTTGACTCTGAGCAATGACACACACTCTCTCACATACAAGACACACTACGTAGGGTAGTTGTGGTGATTTGATTGCTTCTCTTGTCCTTTGTTTTATAGTCGAAGGGTGGTAAAGAGAGAGAGAGAGAGAGTAAGTGTGGAGGAGGAAGAGGAAATTAGAATTTTCTTTGGAAAAAGATAAAGGTGAAAAAAAATAAAGAGGGGCTAATGAGGTTTCGTGTAAGTCATTTTAATACAGACAGAGTATGTAGTAGTAACAACAACTTGTTTAAAATGTGATGAAATATCTTAAAATAATATACACTCTCTTCCTCCTGTGTGTGTGTTTGTGTGAGTGTTGAATCTATCAGCTCAATCTCATTACCTTTAATAATGTCATGTGTATAATGGAAAAGAGGGAGAAGAAGAGGAGGGAGGAAAGTTTTCAGAATTTCAATGAGAATTTGAAGGTGTATATTATGACTATGTATATTATTTACTGGTTCATGCTTTAAACTACAAAAGAGGAGAAGATTCTTTAGTGCAAATACAGTGTAAAGATGGTGGAGAGATTAGGACGTTTTTTCTCCCTTCTTCTGGAAAGACTGGCCCAAGCTTTGGCTCTGGCAAGGGTTTGTGTTTGTGCTTGTGTGGTTTGAATTTTTAACATGATGGGGAGAAATACAAGTTGTTTGTGTTTGTGCGAGTGTTTGTGTGGAAGGAATTTGTTTGGGAGTAAAGAAGTAGAGAGAGAGAAGAAAAAAAGTATCTCGACAGTTTTGTTAAAGAAAAACCTTGCAGTCAAATAGGTAATTAGGTGCTGCTTAACTTAACTTGTTTTAGTTGTTTTATTATTTCAACTTGTTTACTTTTTACTACCATCACTTCTCTCTCTCTCTCTACCTATCTACCTCTTTACCTACTAGGTAGGCAATAATTCGTTAATCGTCGCTAATCAAAATTAATTAAAGTTATGAATGAGTGAAGGTTAGTTCTCTCTCTCTCTCTCTCACATCATCATCCGAGTACAGAGTACGATCTGATGATGAACACTCACTCCGGACGACACAGACTTTTTTCCACACTCCACACGCACACACACAAATTATGTTGGGTGATATGTGTGTGTGAAAGGAGGGGGGACAAAGTGTGTTTATTTTACACACTGTAAATTACCGGGCAGACTGTACAAAGGATGAGCTTGAATAAATTGCCAAATTGAATTAAATTCACTAGACTGCACACACACACGTTGTGGTCTTCCTTCTCTGAACATTAAAGACTACTTCTTTGTGTGTGTGTGTGTGGATAACAGACTAGCAAATATTGTCGTGGAATCCATACAATTCAATTTGGCTGTCCCTCTACACTACACACACATGTGTGTAGATGTAGATATGAGTGCATTGTAATTACAAACTTTTGCCGACTGACTGACATGAGAGACAGAAGGAGAGGGAGAGTGACGAGGATGGTCATTACAAAATGTACAATTAAATCTTATTATGTTACGTTAAGGGAGGAGAGTCGTGCAAAAATTCAAATCTAATTCTTTTTTTTCATAGGAGATTGTAATATGATATTTGTATGACAACAACATATTTGTGTGTGTGTGTTTGTGTGTAAATGAAAAAGAGATTTGTTGGGAAGGATTTGCAAAACAACATAGGCATCGCACAAGTCCACGTGGATGGTAAAAACAAAGTAGAGTATGGAATGATGAAGGTTACAAGGATTGTTGCATGATATTTCGGATTTAATTTTCAACCAGATGGAGAGAGAGTGAAGAGGAAAAAAGGAGTTTGTATTTTTTTCACCAATGCTTGAGTAACTTTAATTTAATTTACTTCCTGGTCACTTGTCGTTCCTTAAACTTTTGAGTTGTCTTCAGTTTGTACTCAAACTATTCCCTCTCTACTCTCCATCTCTCACACAACAAGAGCAGAGGGTTGAACTGTTGAACACAGTAGGAATAAATGGCAAAGATGGAAGAGGAAAAAAAACAGAGTTGTCTACGTTTGACGGAATATTCCCAGATTTTCTTGAAGAGTCTCTCTCTCTCTCTCTCTCGTTCTTGCTAATGGGAATTACTGGAGGATGAAGCTGACCACATTTTCATTTGATAATGATCATCTTCTCTCACTATTCCTCCTCTTCCTTTTGACTCTGTGATTTTTGCTTTTGTGTTCCTCTCGTTTCCTTTGGCAAAGGAGCGTAAGTATAAAGTACACGGCTGTGGTTTTCTTCCTCTAGAGGAACTCTCCTGTGTTGTCTCTTCTCTCTCTCCATGTGTGTGTATACTGTATACCTGTCTCTACTGTTACACATCCACACAATTGTGTGTGCATGTATAAATGGAAAATTATCATTGTTTTTGAGGAAGGCTTGTTTGGGTTCCTTGAAAAAAAATCAAAAATGAAAAACTTATCGTGGGAATGGGAAAGCCCACATGAGGCTGGCTAAAGCGAGTGGCCGTGTAATCATACAGAAATAGACATAATACATATTTATACTGTATATCATGGCTACACAGTACGTATATACTGTTTCTCCTACTCTGTTCTGTATGTAGTATGTACTTCCAGAAATACTCTTGATGGAATAAAAGTGCACAAATGGTGTATTATAGGGAAACATACACACCGGCACGCTATGCACCATCGTGGGTTTTGTACTGTACATAAATGTATTTTGAGAGTGAGGGAGAGAGCACGGAAGTTGTTTGGATGCGATGGGAAATTGAATCAAATGATATATGCCCCCTTGTTGTCATCGTAGTCTACAGGAATACTATACATATCATGGACAACCTAGTAAAGTGGATGAGGTATTAGAGTGAGTGTAACTACATAAGAAATGTGTTTGTGTACAAATATTGTGAGGGAATTGTGGTAACTTCCACACACACACACACACACACGCATACACATCCACATCCACCCTGCGCCTAATAATATTTCAATGGACTTGGAGGTGGATCGTAGTGTCTGTATATTATTGGCATAGTGTAATAAATAAAATATTATTATATTATATAGACTGCCAGGAACGATTGTCATTGTACCAGTGGTTGTGTGTGTGTGTGTGCTAAAGGGAGAGAGACTATTGTGCGATTTGTTACCCTTGAATCTTCAAGTGTATAAATATGTGTGTGTGTGGAATTATTACTGTAGCTGTAGAAATGAAATGGTGGGACAGTGGGAGTTCTCTGCCTTGTATTTGTGTGTGTGTGAGGAAGAGAGAGTCACAATAGAGAGAGAGAGAGAGAGAAAAGTTGTTACATGCTTTTATATGGCAGAGAAGAGAGTTTTTCTTGGCGGCGGCTTGAGAGGACATCCATAGGCATTAAATTCGTAGCTATTTGAATTTATTTGTTGGGATGTACATATGTGTGTCTGTGTCAAATATTTACTGTTACAACAATCCATGGTTAAATTTTCTATAATTTAATGCAATGCACTCTGATGTGATGTTGCTCTTCTTTGAGGTTTATTCACAACCAACCAGCGTTTCTCTTCTTCATGAAGGATGAGAGAAGAAGAAGAGAGAGAGAGAGGGAGAGGAGAGTTTCAACAAAAATACATTTATTCCTCGATGAGAGGACTCTACTTGTAATAAGATTTGTAATCCATCACACACACATACAAACTTCATGTTCACTCTCATGTACGCTCTCTTCATAAGTTGTAGTTGTTGTACACATTATGAGCATTGTCGTCCGTAAATCGTGCTCTACAATGTACACGTAATATAATGTAATTTGTGTGTGTGTTTCTGTGTGGAAGGCTCTATTTACAATTGTTTTGGAACAATTAAAGAGTACTCGAGAGAGAGACGGAGAGGGGAGCATTTAATTTTTTAAGAAAAGAGAACAACATAATAAACAATATGAAAAAGCAGTTTCGAGTATATTTATTAGATTTGCTCGGCTCTGGGTGTTCTGAATGCCAATGTAACTTACTCAAGTGTGTGTGTGTGTGTGGAGGTTTGTGTGAGAAAATGCTTGGATGACACTTTTTCTCTTCATAATTTACACACACACACACCTGCTAAAGGACTAGTCTTTAAAATTTATATATTGGTAGGATGTAGTTTTAATTAATATTGCTTTTTTCTTCTCAACAGGAATATAGACTGAGAGCTGCTCTATCTGTGGGCTAGCTGCTCTTTGGAGGATGCAACAATCCGCTGGCATTGTCAACGGGATGCATTCTAAAATGCCACCGCAAAGGTCAGTAGTAATCTGTTCACTCCTATCTTATACACTATTATGGTATACTTTACATCCTACTCGTCGTTGGGCATACATGTAAGAGAGGGTAGATAAAGGAGATAGACATGCACTGGAGGAAGAAGAGAAAGAGAGGAGAAAATGTGCGAGATGATGGTGAGAACACATTCGTAAACTCTGAAAAGAGTTGAACGTCAAAAAGTCTCTTTTTTCTTCTCTCTCTCTCTCTCTCTTCTCTCTTCTTTCTAGCTAACTAAGGAGCGTTCAACGAGACGAAATATGAAGCGCAAAGATGGCCTTCTACGGTTCTACGGAATGTACAATTTTATACACATACCACACATAATATATAAATACATATTCTCTGCTCTTTTGACTCTCTCCATGTATCTCTCTCTTTTTTTCTCCTTCTCTTCCTCCTCCTCACTCCCGACACCGTTTAGTTTGTATAGTTTATGATTATGCTTTTTTCCTCTAATTCTAATCTAATGGCCACACTCTGGTTATGGTTGGTTAACTAGCGATTATAGTGACTGCATAAATTTTCTTCACATCTTTTTGCTCTCCTCTGAGATCACTGATATAAGGTCTTAAATAGTCTACACTACATGTTCCTTCACTTCACTCTATGTCTGCCTGCCTCTGTGGTGTGTGTGTGTGGCTGGATAACTGGTATATAAATGACACTCTAACTTGATCATCTTTACGATGTAGGGAGAGAGAGAGGAAACCTGGAGGAAGACAGGGTGGTACATATTCCATTACACATCTTAATGTAAACAGGGAAGAGAGAAGGGAGAGACAAAGAAATGCATTCATTTAGTCTGAATCGATTGGCTTCTCACACACACACACACACACACACACACACACGACACAACATAATACACATCCACACATCTCCACTCTCTGTGTGTGTTGTGTTAGCCAGGCCAGTCAAAAGGCGTTTACACTGTCATACATCATTTATCAAATGGGAGATGATGGAATTTTTTTTGAGGGAAGTAGTAGTGCGGAAAAAATTATGAATTTAAATGTACTCCCTTGTTTGTAGTATTAAAAATATATTTTTAAAATGAACCACATAGACTTAAATAGAAGGATAGGATGAGGCGAGGAAGAGAGGGAAACGTTAGTGCTAAAACGGGAGCTAACATCCTCATTCTCGAGCGTTCAGTTCAAAACGTATGAATAAACAAGACAAGGATATAAAAACGTAATGGATACGATTACATGATTCGGCTAGTCACTACACTCCGTGATTTATACGGAGAGTAACTTTAGAAGAGAGAAAAGTTTGTCAGAGAGGGAGAGAAAGAGAGAGGAGGAGGAGGGGATGTGTGTGTGACTTATCTGACACGCTCATGTAAATATGACAGTTTGAGAATTAGAGTTGATGACATGAACTTTGTTTCAAGAGTTTAGCGTCAGCAATATCCTCTAACCTTTACAAATCCTATTTTGAATATCATATTAAACTGAGTGAGTGGAGAGTGAGTGTGTGCGTGTATGTAGCTTGTGCCTTTTTATTCCATTGAATAATATTAAAGAAGAAGGTTGAGTTCATACACATGTACGTGTTGTATTCATTCATCGAATTTCACATTGATGACGGATATTGATAAAGTATATATATATACAGAAGAGTGTGTACGATGTAGACACGTCATAATTTCGTATGATCACACAGTCAGACATCCACACACAATTGACATACCTATACACCATTGTGCCCTCACTGCCATGCTCGTCAGTGAAAAAAAAAGAACTGAGCAATTCGTATTTTAATATTTTAATCTAGTCAGGCTGAGACCCTGACTATCCTGGGTGTTAGCCTAGACCTCAATTAAATTTGATAGATGCAATGAAGGAAATCAAAGTGCGAGACTGAGTAATAAATATTTATGCGGTAATGGTTATGGTAAATAATAATAATCATAGTTGTGTGTGGTAGTACGTCGTACTTTTTCCATTCTCGTTTTTTCAAAATACAAAAATACAGTATTTAATCTCTCCTCCTCCTCCTCTTCACATTTAAATAAATACAATATTGAGAACATCAATTGGGATGGTTTAGTGGTAGTGTGAATTTGATTTTACTCGGATTACTCTGTAATCATCCCTCCATCCCTTAATTGTTCATCAAAAGTGAAAATTGTGAGTTCTCATGCCACTACTAATCCATCATTAGTCTCTTTTACTCTTCCCTCTCAACTCTCAAGATTAGGTAGGATGGAAGTTGTGAATCATCATTGATTTCAACCAGTGAGTACTGGACAAGGAGAAGAGGTATCATGACACACACACACCATCCACTCTCTCAGTTAGGTGAGAAGGTGAGTGTGTGTGTGTGTGTGTGAGCGAGTAGAATTTGTAAGGAGGGAGATTGAGCTTTGGAAGAATAATTTCTGAGTCACTTAATATGCGGAGGGATGCTGATTAGAAAGAATTATTATTGTTTTAATAAACCAAAACAAAATGAGGAGAGGAGAGGGAAAAAACTGGAATTCGTCACAATTCCATGTGAAATTTTGTAAGCTCCTCACACACACTACACTACATACTATGTAGATTACCACTGTGTAGATCAGACACAGTGTGTGTGTGTGTGAATCAAGTCCTTGTGTTGTATATTACACGATTGGCACGCAGAGAATACATGAATAAATTGTTGTGCATAAATATCCTATGGAGAGAGAGAGATGAGAGATGCAAACAAATACTCTTGACGGCAATCCATCCTTTCTTTTCCCTGCTCTTTTACTCCTCTCTCGTCTTCTGGTCCTCCACTCATTTTCAGTTGCCAGTGACTTTACTCCTGAGGAGGAGGACATCACGGCCCAATGTGTGTTTGATAGAGAGAGACAGAGAGAGGTGCTGTGAGTTGGGACTTTTGCTTGTTTTCTCTCTCTCTCTCTTAACAAGATTGTCCTCATGTATACAAGCTGAACTAGCATGTACAACACACAGTCATAAAACTGTCACTTGTACGAAACTCATTCTTCATTACAGTCGAAGACAAGTTTGAGAGTCCGTGCCAGTGTTCTCCTCATCATCCTCGAGTGCAAACCACATAGTTGTCACAGTCCATAGTTTTCCATACCATCCATCTATATCTGTATAGCCAACCTGATAGCTTCACACTTTATACTAGACATAGAATAGTTATGCATTTTTACAAGAAGTTAGGCTAACTATAGAGTTACAGGGGGATTTTCAAATGAGGTGATCGACACGTTTTGTCACTGACTCAACAACAACTAACAAGGTATGCAAAGTATCGAGATACAGATACACGAGAAAACATTATATATGTGGACATGAAGATGAACGCCGCTCTGTTTGAGGATGCTCCTTTCCTGCAAAAATCTACTAAATTGTATTATAATGTGTAACCATGGTTTGAATTCACTCCTCGTTTACACCATCTTTACCTCTACACTGTATAACACTGTTAGTAGTACATATGGTAGTGTTGGTATTATATCCCATGATATGAGGTGTTTTTTCATGAGAATCGGGGATTTAACCTCGAAGAGACAGCAACTCAAGTCGAAACAACTTTACAGACACAGACACACGCGGATTTTTATGTTTTTTCCCCTTCCTCTCTCTCTTTCCTGACAAAGGTGTCATGAAGGAATGCTTTCAAGTTTGATTGATTTATTTCTCTAGCTCTTGAAGCTGGTTCATTTTCAAATGAGCATTCCTCCACTCCGCAACTCTTCTCTCTCTCTCTCTCCTCTCTTTGCTTGTATTATAGGATGGGATGTTGAACATATTATTTATCAGTAAATAATTCTACGTAATTATATTGTAACACTCGGAGAGCAAGGAAAATTATAGAGTGTACATACGGTGTGTGTGTGTACAAGATACAAAGTAGATAGCAAGCAGAGAGAGAGAGAGAAGGGTAGCAAAAGTTGTCGAAACAAACTGTACATATGTTTTGACTTCTCTGACTCCGTCCCATCAACATATTCACAATACTATGTGTGTGTGTGGATCATGTGTATTGAAATGTTTTTTTAAAAAATTTGATTTACATGGGCCTCTATCAAATCTTATTAATTTTTTTAAAAATCTGCATCTTGCATCCATAATAATTTCAAGAAGAAGAGGAGAGGGCAAGGCTCATATTCTGTAGATGAGAGTAAAAATGGCATTCACGAATTTTGCATCACAAGTTTAACCTCACACACCAAAATTTACAGTACCGTGTGTGTGTGTGTGTGTGTGTTGAATGAGAGAGGATTGTGTACAGGTATGTAGAGTGGACGTCTGTCTATCAATTTATTGTGAATAGCCTAGACCTCACTACCTATGCTACACTCGTTAACAATAGCAGAGAGAAATATGAACGTTGGATAATCAGGAATATGAGGTAATAAGATCATCGATTATGACATTCTCTACAATGTTTAAGGTAGACACGATTATATATTTAACTGGTAGACTTGTACATTGTTAAAGAATATTGTACGTATGTGTGTGAGTGATAAGGAGTTGGAATGAAGGAACAGAGCTTCTGTTTGACTTTTAATGCTGTGAGCCATATCACTCTTGAATTTTTTTTCTCAGGGAAAAATTTGAGCTGTCGAATAAGATTCTGATTCTGACTGTCTGCGCTGTCTGTTGTGTGTGTATTATATTGTACACAGGGAGTATGAATTAGATACAAGAAGTTACAGTAGTGGTTTTGCAAAATAGAAATTGCTCCACCAATATTACATTACTCTCCTCTGCCTAGCTGTACAGACACACACATCCATTCTCTTACATGTAACCTGTACAGTATGTAGTGTAGTGTTTTGTGTGAGTGTGTGATAGAAAATAAAGTAGAAAAATGCATTAGTGCTGGCTCGTACTAGTTTGATCACACTTTCAATTTTAAAGCCAATATTGCGGTCATACCTTTTAACTATAGATGAATACCTGTATTGTACACACACACATGATGTATAATATTAGATTACTGACATTGCTCACATTAAATTCTCACGTGTCTCAATTTTGTGTCACGAACACTCTTAATATTTTTCGTGGACGACGAGAGTTGCAGAGAGAAAACTTCTCCTGTGGTTTTTCTCAGGAGACAAACTTGTCAGTTTGTCAAGATTCTTTTGTGTGCGTGTGGATTCTGTTTGTCCTGTTATTTTGAACAAATATTTATTTATTTAAATAATCCAGGTTTGGATTGGTCAACCTCATTTGATATTAGTCTTATTTTTTAAAATAATTATGAGGAAGTATTTTTTAAAGAAAGGTTCAATGTACAAAAATAAAATTGTAAATTTTTTGTTGTTCAAATTATGACTCGTATGATGTCTCGTCTGCAATATTTTTGAGTTCTACGCTCTCTTGACGAAGTCCATAGTCCTCATCGATAATTATTTTGTACACATCACATGATAATCCAGTTAAATCTGAACAAGTGTTCGTTGACGTTAGGACACTGGGATTCTGTGCCTGACCCTCACGTGGGCAAAAAAAACATTTGCGAGCACAGAGGGAGAGAAAAAACAGGCTTCTTTATAACAAATGACTTGGAACGCTCAGTTTGACAAGATGTGACATGACATTTTGCACTGGTCTTCGTACCACATGAGCAAACCGTAAAGCTTCTTTTAAACCCCCCTCCAATTGGAATTGTTCAAAAATTGATCATTCCAATTCCTTTTTGACACACACCATGTTTGACATCGTAAGGCAATGTTATTTATGGATTGAACATTCTGCTTGTATTTTTGGAATTCAAAATGCATAATTTGGCGGTGTATTTCCATGGCTTTTCTAAAAAAGTTTATACTGTACAGTGTACACGAATCTGTAAAAGATGCAAAGGATCCTATGGACAGTCATTGTGTACCTTGGAACAATTATGTACAGAGTAAACTTCTTTATAGAGACAAAGATTTTTTTCCACAGTTCTCCGCTCCTCTAGACACACACACTTAGTTTGTTGGCCGGCCGACGTCAACTAATAAATGGATGAAGAGAGAGAGAGGGGGGGAGAGGGGATGGTGCGAAAATGAACTCTTGTACATAACCAATTCTTACAATTCACCACCTACATGAACGGCTTACATGAAACATGGTTTCTTTACTAAAAGACTCTCTCCTCTCTATCTTGTCCTTGCTCTCAGACTACACAACACACTCACTCATCCAGCCATCCATCTCATTTTTTACACACACACACATACTCACATACTCGTATGTAGATGTGTGTAGTCAGACAGACGGACAGGGGGATGCGGAGGAATCCATACTCTCTCTCCGTGTCTACTGCAAGCTCCCATTTCATCTCTTCATGAACATCAATTGACTCGAAAAGACGAAATGGAATGAAATCCTCGTCTCGTATACACCAACAATCGTTTTCTGTAATACATACCAAACTACCTAATATGTGTATTAACATAATGTATTGTACTTTATTATTATATTTTGGGAGAGGGAGCGTTGTGCGTGAATACAGTAAATGTGAATGTTAAGTTGTGTGTGTGTGCCGACGGCAATTCGTACATACAGATACAATGCCGCATATATTTATATATTGCATTGTTGCTGTACGATGTGCCACAGTGTCATAGATATTTTTCTGTACGCAATCGTCTTATGAGTGAAGTGTGTGTGTGGAGGGTAGAGGAGTTTGAGAAACAGAAGGAAAAAATATTATTATTACTAGTATGTACGTAGGAATTTGTAGTTGCATACATGCAAGTGTGCATACTGACAAAAATTTGGGAGAGAGAAAGAAGTGCAGAGAGGGAGATTAGGACGTGGGCAGGTATTTATCAAATCCACCCCTTTCTCCCTAATATTACAAATGTGGTGGTGTGTGTATGTGTGTGTGTGTACTTATTGTTGAGTATAGTAATTCCTCCTTCTCTTCTCTCTCTGGTGTGTGCCTTCATTTTGTGATTATTATATTAAGTATTATACAATGGATGAAAAAAGATAGAATCAGACGACGACGACCCAACTATGCACTTAACACTCTTGCACCCTAATGGACAGCTCTACATTTGTATATATCATATTTTATAAGGTACACAACACACACACACACCCGATGAACAAGCCATTGTAGGCGTATTTTGTGCAAGAGACCGTGTGGACCACAAAAGTTTACAAGAGATCACACACACACACTCTCGTGTATATAAATACATATGTGCTATGATCTAAATACCTGCAGCAGGTACTTGCGTCTGTCTACAGGCTAAGGCAGATAAATTTAAATTATGATGAATGTAAACTATTTCTAGCTTCAATTTTTTTTCTCTCCTCCTCCTCCTCCTTCTTCCATCCCTCTCTCTTTTTTTCTGTCGACGGATTCCATGTCTTCCACAAGTATCTTGTAGTGTGTTGTGTGTGTAGCAGTTTACAGTAATTTTGGGAGGGAAAAAGATGGGAATCCAGATATCTTTAGGATCATCAAAGATTTAATCATTCTGAGAGACTTTTTTTGTTTGTGTGTGTGTGTGGATTTTGAGTATGATGATGAGAGATTGGAGGGAAGTTGCGTTAGAATGCATTCTAATGGATGGATAAAAATTAATTCGGTCATTCTGCACCATGTAAACAAAACTGTGAATGTCTTTTTTAAAAAGAAAATATTGTAGCAATTTTTGTCATTTTCACTTTGAAATCCAAATCTTTGCATTGTTGTTCAGATTACGGTTTAAGATTTTGAAAGAGATTATCATGATCTGTTTAATTCCTCATCAACTTCCATCAGTTTTTAAATTGAGCGTAGGAACATTTAAAAATTTTGTACTGCTTTCTTGGACACAAATATTACACTAGACTCAATTGTCAAAAATTGAATATGTATTGTAGCACTGAAGTTGGAACGCACACACTAAAAATGTTTTAGTAATGGAGAGCTTTCAAAACTTTCAGTAATATCATTATCATGATCCTAGAAAACACTCATGATTGTAGCCAATTCCAGGAAAATTAACTGTACATTTGGACACTCCTCCATTCGGACAATGTTTCATTTTAGAAATCCTAGAGAATTTTTCCTACTAGCTATGAAATGAAATGGCAGCGGAAAAATAATGCTAAAAATCCCCGTAACAGGTACGGTATACCCTGTAATAATTCTGTCTCTCTCATTTCTCTGAGTACACAAGCAAAGCCACTGTACAACAGAAGCAATATGTCTGTTAAATAATGAGTTTGCGGTTGTCTCATACATACCTACACACACACACATACACACACTCAACATAGTTGAGAGAAATGCTCCAAGCTTTAATTCCTTCCATTGCTACATGTTCAAACTAAGAGTTTCTACACTCTACTATTACACACAACGGTTTTCATATACATACACATTGAATTAATGTCAATGGACAATGATCTGACAAGTGAAGGTATGTAGGGAGTGATGCCTACAGCCATACATATATTGGTATACAGGTACATGCAGAATTAATCAATATTGTAGGGAGGGAGGGAAGGGAAGGGAGAAGGTAGATATAGTCAGGGAACATCGTCAGAAATAGGATGAATTAAATTGGTTTGGGAAATATACTAGTAGTGTATACACACAGCTAAAAATCCATACATTGTCTATATATGCATAGAGTATCGTATGCATGGTGTAGTTTGTGTGATGGAGAAGTGTGTGCGGAATAATGGGGAAGAGTAGGATGGGTGAGAATAAAATACATTTGAGACTGTAATGCAAGTTATTATTACAAAGCTGAGGATCTAATCGGTGAAGTTCCATGTTTTCTGAGTGTGCAGAAGGAATGATGATGATGACGATCAAGTTGTGAGTTACTTCTCTCTCTGATGTGTGTGTGTGTGTCTGGTTCCATGCTATGTCATGCTTAGCATGGCTGTATTATGTGCTGCTCCACTCCTGAGGATCGAGTGTGTGTGGGAGTGGAGTAGAGTGTATCCTATGAGATTATAGATGGTTATCAGTCAAAGTGGACTAATTTATTAGGTATCAGCAGGAGGAGTAGAAACAGCGGCAGCGAGAGAATGGCAGCCGCCGTCGAGGCATCGGGTAGTTTGCATTTGGGATCAAGTGAAAGTCGAATGTGTGTGTGCGTATCAGCTCCCTAACTCTCTCCCTCATCTCTATCTACAGTCTTTCTCTCTCTCTCTCCTACACAGTCATGTGTGTGTGGAGGTATTTCGCTTTTGAAAATTGCAATGAGCTTGAAAAAGGAGGAAAAATAAACTACCTTGCTGTTTTAAAAAGGGCTGTGGAAAACACTGGAGAGAGAAGAGGAGGGGAGACTGTCTACTAGGAAATTAAACACACAATTTATAATATTCTATAGATATTGTCATGTAGCATCTCATGATCTTGTTTAGATAGCCTCTGTGTACGTGTACATCTGCACAATATTGCGAAGGAAGGTATGGAGTAAAGGAGAGAAAGGATTATTGTTTTGAGCGTGGCAACGTTTTTCACAGAATGTCATGAATATGAATAAAACTTGAGTACAGTACACAGTACACACACACACAGTATCAACTCATGGCTGATCATATCCATGATCAAAACCACTAGAGCTGTACCTTCTTCTCTCGATATCTGTGTGTGTGTGTGTCGTTGTGTGTATGTGTGTGTCTGTATTAGTTTCTAGGTATTTCTTTGTAAAATCATAATCATGCCAATGAATGTACTGCTCTCCTTCTGATGCTCTCTCTATTGAGACGTGTGTGTGTATCAACGCTAGCTTTGGTTTTAATCGCCATGACAAAAACACACACATACAATCCATGGAATAACGTCAGAATTTAGTCCATGTAAAAACATGAGAGCTTCGCACATATCACAGTACATGTACAAGTACATACAATGTAAGTACTGGCACTGACTGGTGTGTGCGAATGTGTGTGTGTGTGGTGTGTGGGGCTTAACAAATTTTGAGCTGCATTGTTTTTTTGTATGCACATGTATATTTATCCCTTCCCTTCCCTTGTACATATATCGTGTGTGTGTATCGTCGAACTGCGAAGTAGTTATAATGGTAGTTGAGTATAAAGTACAAGTGTGTATGCATGTTGTAGATATAGAAATAGAAGAGATTGGCACATTGTGCAGCACATTCAGTGCGTATATATCATGATGTGGAGTGATGTACAGTATGTGTGTGTGTGAGTTCATGTTTCACAAACGTCTCCTCTCCATTGTAAAAATATGGGGAAGGGAGGGAGAGAGAGAGGAAAAGGCGTTCTCAAGTGCCCAAGTTTTGTACAAAAATTTATTTTTTTGGAAGAGAGAGAATTTATTCATCATGAAATGAGAACGAGAGAGAGAGGGAGATAGGGAGAAGGACAGCAATGTATGATAATCCAGTAAAATGCATTTCAATGCATTGCTGTACTGTATGTTGAGATGTGGATGGCATGACTTGAGAGAGAAGTTTCTCCTCCTCCTTCTCCTCTTCTACTTCATCTTTGCTCTGACTCTCAGTCTTGCGGAAGCCGGCTCGTGAGTCCCAAATCGTACATTATAAAGCAATATATAATGTGTGTGTGTGTGTACGAGCAGAGGAGAGGGAGGTAGAGTCACAGATAAACATAACAGTAGTTGGAGTAACAGTAAAGATTGAGCAGTACATACATATTACTCTCAATAACAGTGTTAAAAAGAAAGAAAATTTGAACTTTGTGGCAGATATTATGAGAGAGAGAGAAATATATTATATATAATAATCATGTTTCTACGATAATCTGTTTGACTCTTCAGTATCCATTGTTGTTGTTATTCTCCTCCTCTGCTGTTCCTCTTCATCTTCGTCTTTTCGTCGTCAAACAGGAGAGTCCTTAAGAAGTCCTGCCCTATGGCTATTCTTTACACTATTTTCTCGAATCTTTTGAACCACACACACATTGAACGTGTAACGTTCCATTTTATTATATCAAAACTGTGTGGATGTACACTACATGTACACACACAATTCTTTGATCAAATGTGTGTGTGTAGATTCTACATTTTTTTATGACTCTACTGTACACACATAGAAAGATTTTTTTTGTTTCATATCAAAAAATTGAAGAGCCAAATATGAGATTTTATTTAGAATTTTTTTTAATAAATGAAAGTTTGCACACATTGTCCTGTGTGTGTGTGTTGGGTGATGAGGATGATTTTGGGATATGATGATGATGTGCTATATGTTCATCTAAATTCGAATAAGAGGAAGGAGACGAAGAAGGAGGAGAAGAGACACTTTCATGTAGGTTGTCATGGCTAATTTAAGAAAAGTCAGTAGGTTGGAATAAGAAAAGAAAATGTGAGGATGACGATGGGAAATTTTTTAATGTTGCATTATGCGAGAGAGAGAGAGAGAGGAACACAATAATTTTTTGGTTGTAGGTATGTACACCTCTCTCTCTATCTTCTTTGTATGTGTTTATACATCATCAATGATTTAAGAAGGACTGAGAGAGAGGGAGGAGGAAAGGAATGATTTTTGATGTCGATAACATGATTAAAAAGTTTATAGTTGTTTGTAATGTAATGAGCGAGCGCCTACTTACTCTTTCCCTGTCCTTTTTTTACTAGGTAAAGAGGCTGCTCCATGTGTATTTGTATCTCTCTCTTCTCTCACTTTTTCCCCCGTTTAAAACAGACGAAGGATGTCAATTATATATATATATACACACATTTTAATATAATACTTTACTCCTTACTGAGTACACACTCAAAGATATAGCACACAGGTCCTCCTCTCTTCTCTCTCTGTTAGTTGAGATAATCAACCATTAACCACATTTGAATATGTGGCTGGTTATTAGTACAAGTAACACGTATAAATGATGTGTGTGCGTATACACAATATACAATATAGAAATAGCAAATAAGCTTCAATAAAGCACTAGATAGACAATTTACACACATTTTATTTTGTACATTACACATCGCATTGCATTGATTGAATGGTCCCTGCAGAGTCAGGTGGGTGGATAGAATTTTAGAAAGTATACGCCGTGTCGTGTCGTGTGTAAAAGTGGAGAGAGGAGAGACACACACAACACACAGCTGAAAGAGAGGAGAGTAAAGCAATAATGTACAGAAACAACATATCATAGTCTCTGTAATAAAATGATGATGAACGAAACTGCAAATATGAATAGTAAATGGTAAAATTGGTAAATGGATGAGTGTACTAACATTGAAAAGGTGTTTGCATTTGTGTGGTGTGTGTGTATTTGTGTGCAGATTGCAACAAGTAAAAGGTGTAATTATAGCCCTTTATGTACTTATACTCTGTTGAATATATTATGAATATTATGATTATGCAAAAATACGGAGCATCATGGTAGAGAGTTGGGAGGATTATTGATAAAAGTAGAACTTGTACACTTGTTTCACAAAACTTATTTTGATTTGGGTTAACTGTTTGTGAATTCAAAAGTGTGGGTCATATTTTAAAATTTATTTTTTTCATAATTAATTTCCTACATAATTGTTATTGTCACATTCGTCTCTACATCTCTCTCTCTCTCTCTGTGTCTTTCGAACAAAACATGATTTAAAAAACATTCTAGGATTTGCTACCAACTACAAGTCAAATTTAAATAAAGGGCAGTAAAAAACCAACAAGTTTCCAGTATCCTCGACGGATAATTAATGAACTTTAGTTAGTTAGTTAACCAAATCTATCAAAAAACAAAAAGAACAGTTAAGTGTGGAATGATATTTTCAGTTAGTCACATACTTATGCAAATTATGGTCGTGTGTAGAAGGAACAGGAGGACAAGGAATTTTGGAATGTTGTCTTAAAATACCTTTCAAATAAATTTCAATGCTTTCCTCTCTCTCTCTCACTCATTAATAAAATGATTAATATATGTACAAAAAGAATTAAATATACAAAAATCCGTGATGTATTTTGCAAAAGTGAACATGTTGTATTTTAGCTTGGACCCATGTTCATGATTCAGGACTGACTTGAGATATATTAATTCCATCATCCTTGTAACTTTTCATGTACAGTTTAGTTCACAGTTTACCACACACACACACACGCAGTCTCTCTCCTCACACTCCTCACTATTTATGAATTAAATTGGAACATTATACAACAACTCACATTTGAAATTTGTTTGTCAACTTCTCTCGAGTTTCTTCTCATGTGTGGATATTCAAGACACACACACATCTGTCTGTTCTTGTCATTGTTCTGTTTTTTCTCTCTTTACATTCTTTTTCCCTCCTTTACTTTTATATCAAATCACAGACGCGAAGAGAGAGAGAGAGTTGTAGATTGGTGTTTCTCCTTTTGATTCCTTCACATTCCTAGAGAGACTCATAATCATAATGTATATATGTACATTTTGAAAGTAGTTAGTAGCTCAAGTGTCATGTACCTGTGTACAAAACTGTGGAGAGAGAGAGAGGGAGAGGTACAACACAACAGAATAATGAGTTTGTGGACGAGAAAGGATTTAAATGAGTACTTCATATGACCTCTTTCGTGTATAAATTTAATATTAAAAAGTAGTAGTCAATTCCAATTGACTCTCTCAAATACCCCCAACGATTAAGATACAATGTGGACTCACTCAGCCAGGCAGACACACAAACACGGATTGACACAAACACATAACCTCACGTACACTCAATTACCTTCTCAAGTGACTCCCCCAAATTTCAACAAATTGTTTTAAGAAATATCATTTCAAAGTAAACCATTTCTAATAATCTGAATAACCTCATTCAATCCCAAACCCCAATTTTTCCCCATGTTCCAGAGTACTTGGAACTACGCACACAGAATTCAGGTAGATGCACTTAATTTTAAAACTATTTTGGATTATTGTAAATAATACTATTTGCAAAATTCATCAAGTACCTATCAAAAAATTTTCGCAAGGAACTCTCCTTGAAAAGTAAATGAGGAAAGGATATGACTAGATGATTGTCTTGTCTACATGTTTAACATTTGCCAATGAAAATTCTCAGGTACTTTGTTCAGAAAAACCATTTAAAATGTCCGTAACAGTGTGTGTGTGTTGTATTGTGTGATAGGATGGGTTTGCATACATTAAACTTGCGATCCCTGATTTCCTTTTTTTAAAAGTATATTTCGCTTACACAATTTGGCCTCTAGAATCGAACTACCAGTGTCTCAGCAAAATATAGAGATACATAGTGTGTGTAGATAGTGATGGTAAAAAAGAAGGGGAAGGGAAAGAAGGGATTCAGAATATAAAGGCCGGAAGTTCTATTCACACATTAATTGCAACAATGTTAAGCTCTAACGATGACGACATTAGATACAATTAGAACGGCAACAGCCGAAATGAAATTGTTATTTTGTTTTCACCAACAACCCAACACACACACATACACACAGTCATAGATGCACATAGACACAGACGAACATACACAAGTACACACAACGTTCACGTCGTCTTGTTTCGTGAGAAGGGGAGGAATGCTCTGTGTGTAGAAAATTGACTCATAAATTCATTTGTCATTCTGGTTGCTATCTTTCGTTTGGAACGAGGCAAAGACTGTCTTGCTTGTACACTCACTTGTATGTATATATTTATATCATTTTATACTACACACACACACAAACCCTTTCTCGAATCTCACGTTGCCACTGTCTTCTTCCCTTCAACCCTGGCTAGCTATGTGTGTGTTTGTGTAGTGGGTACTCACTACTATTCTCTTTCTTTTTTCCCCCATTCCTCTCCTTTGGAAACATTAAATAATGATTCGTGAGTACTAATATCCTCCTCTCCTTCTTCTCTCTATTTGTTTTACGTTACGTTCAATGAGTTTACCATAATAAAATTGCAACGAATTACTACATACAACTGTTTGGATGTTTAGGTGGACTTCAAACGAACATGACAATTATCCTAATATTCAATTTGAATAAAATAGAGAGACAGAATGAGTGTGTGTGCTGATCCAAATCCTAAATTATTTCGTAAGGTCTGTCAAGGAAAACACATAAAATAATTTGTGTGTGTGTGTACAACAATAAAACATTTTAGTAAAACTAATAAAACTGATACATTAGTTTACAAAATTTTCAGTTAAATCTCCCTCTCCTTGGCATCATCATCAAAATCATTAGTATTCATTACAAATTGACAAAATGGGAGTAAGTACACCTTCACACACACACACGCTACACAGTACACAGTACATGAATGGGTACGAAAGGTTAAAGAGATAAAACAAAATCATATTTATTCATAAAAAATGGTCCACTCCACAACATTTGTTTTGTGAGTCAACACTTTTTCCAAACTATAAAAGTGAAAACAAATTACATAAATGTGTAACTTGTGTGTGTGTGTGCATGTAGAACGCAGAAAAGTTTTCTTGTGTAGCATTAAAGGATATCACAAAAAATGTGTGCAAAATAACCTCATCCTACCCCATCTCTCTCTACTAGTAGTCAAATAAAAGAGAGTATATTGTCCTTTCCAGGTAACAAAAATTCTTTTCTTCCCTTCTCTCTGTCTCTCTGACGAGTTGAGGGTTGTGAGCTGCTTGTTTTTGCACTTTCGGCTGTATCGTGTGTCACTCTTCTAAACACTGACTCTATAAAAAATGTGTATAAAAATACATATTACTTGTTGCTTATTCTCTCTCTGGCCTAATGCCTATGAAGGATGTGATGATGGTTGCTCTTGGAATTGCTGTTGCTAAATAAAATTTGTGTAAATAAAATTAACTACGAAGTTAAGTTTAACTTTCCTCTCTCTCTCTCTACGTCTCTCTTTCCAGAGTAAGGAAGTAAAAAGCACATAGCAGAGCCACTAAAGAGAGAGAAGATGTGCACACTTCGTATGTTGTATTGTCGGAGGTTGAGAGAGAGAGAGGGGGAGTACACAAACCCCAAATGGTTCAGATAAAAAAAAGGTTGGTGCTGGTGTAAACACAGAAAATCAAGTTTAAATCCTCTTTCTCTCTATTATATTTATTTATATTTTATTTGAAGGCCTCCAACCTCCAGCTATCTCTGTTTTTGTGTGTTTGTATACAGGTATCTTTGCACACGGCCTGTGGCTCAATATGAGATACCCATTTTTTTAAAAATAAGGGGGAATCAACATGCCTTGTTTACTATTGAATAAATACACACACTTACATAATCGTACTGCTTTGCAAATGAGCGCCTGTATGTGCAAAAATATTCTTAAAATGATGGCAGTCCAATTTTCCCTTAACAAAATTTCAAAATGAAATGAGACGGAAAAAAAACAATGCTGATTAAAAGGAGGATTGTGCTAATTTCTCTTACGTGTGTGTATTTTCAGAGACATAATAATAAGGAGGGAGTTACGTATACACGAATTCAAATGCAATTACAATATTTAATACAATAGTAAATGGAGGGGGAGGGAGAGAGGTTCAAGTATTTGCTGATGATGATGATGACGGGGGCTCCCTCACTCACACACAACCACATAAATGTAATGTACGTGGAGCATAACATTAATTATTTATATTGAATGCTGTTCCTGTTTTTCCTCTCTCCGTCTCTCTCTCTCCCTCTCTCTCTCTGAGCATTGTACTGTGTGTGCCTGTGTGTACTTGGTATCCATTGTGATTACGTAGGCTGAAAAGAGTATAATTTGCTTGACTACATATAAAATTAACTAATCTGGTTATTTACGAGGATGAGAATAATACACAGAGAGAGTGAGAGAGGGAATAAGGAAATTTTTTCTATATTTTTCTATATATAAACTCATCCAAAAGATAAATACACACAGTATTGCCTATTGTGTAATCCACACAACAGAGTAATAGGATTGAATAGGGCAAAGGTGGTTCAGTTAATTTTTAATTTAATTTAAAAAATAATATTCAAAGTTAGGAATGACTTATTATGCTATGACGTTGTCCCCGTGATATGATAAATTAGGCTGATACGTAACTGCAAATGGTGAGATATTTGTGGATGATACTCGTGTGTGTGTAGTAGGTACATGGAGTATCGAATTCTTTCAATACATATAAAAACAAGCTGGTGGACGGTCTGGAGAGGAAAGTTCATGACAATGAGCGTAAAAACTATATGACCTCATGTGATACATAAGGAATGATGCAAATGCGGCTGCCTTTACTTTACTCTTCTCTCCTATGGATTGTGTATTGGGAGAGAAGAGATAATACAAATGTGTGTGTGTGGCTATGAGTCTGAGAATGTGGTGATGACAATCATGAGAGAAGAGTATGACGTTAGAAATTTATGTTATTTTGTTTTTCTCCATGCTCTGCTGTATTCAGAGTCATGGACTCCCCAAAAAGACACTCTCCTCGAACGTCATATTGTGTACTGCACTGTATTGTGTATCTCTACACGAACACTCACTCACTCACTCAGTTGTGTGTGTGTTTGTACAGATATTCTCTTTTTTGTGAGGCTAGGAAAAGGAAACATGAAGAGCGAGGGAGAGCATCATCCTCATCAGATTGACCGAGAAGTTAAGTGACCATTAAATAGAGATGAGATGAAACATCAAGTCAACTAGAAAAAGAAAAGGAGAGGGTAGGGGATGAGAAGCGTTGAGATGGAGGAGGAGGAGGAGAGAATGAATTCGTCTTTTAGTTTTTGGTGGTGGTATCCTCATACATCCTCATACAGAGTATAAGAATCTGTGGATGTGTTTGCATCATATGCGTGTGTGTATGGAGTATGGAGAGGACAGGGGATGAAACTAGACTGTGGGTATACAAAATGGAATGATCAAGTAAAAAGATAGAGAGTTTGGGAGATGAGATAGGAAGTTGTTTCTCTCTGTGAATTTACTCAGTGTGAATGTGATTCTCTCTCCCATACATTTTCTATTGTACTCCTTATTGTGTGTGTGTGTGTGTCTGTGTGGAGGAGAGACTGTGGATAGGGAGATTTTTGTACTCTCAAAGAAGATATGAGCTAAAGCACACACACACATTATATATTGGATTGTATTGTCCTCTGTGGAGGGTGTACATAAGTTGAGTGTACATAAAATTAAATTCGTAACCCTTACGATCTGTGTGGAATGCAGTGTGCAATACAATTGCACTTTCATATCTCCTTCACAAACGTTCTGTACGTGTTGTGTAGTACACAGCTATTAGCACAGGTACACACCACCACCACCACCGTATAAAGTGTGTGTGTGTAAAGTATAATATGGAAAGTCTCCGGACATAAAAAAATAGAAGAGATGTGTGTGTGTACATTCGTAAGAGATGAAGGGAGACGAAGGAGAGAGAGAGAAATATATACAGAGAGTTATGGATAATATGAAGCTTGTCTAAAATTGTTGATGATGATCAACGTACACAAAATAGTATAAAGTATTTATTATATTCTTCTCAAAAGCTTTCAGAGCACCTGCGTAGGCTTCTTTTTGAGTTGTACACACATCCAAACATCATCATCATCATATTATTATTATACAAGAGAAAGAGAAGAGATGAGAGAAGTTAGTTAGATATCAGAGAGAGAGCAAAGACGGAGAGTGAGTGTCTTGCGTGTGTGTACACACTACACATTCATATGAAATTCATATACTCTCTACTACAGATCAACCCCTGGGAACTCACAGCATAAGACACCAACCACCGTCATTCACTACTACATCATTTTTGTGTAGGGGAGACAAGGGTTCAATGTAATACTCTGTCATTTTGGATTGGTTTCTTAAAACTACAATTTTTTAACCAATTCTAGTTAAATTAACCAGGAAAATTAATTTTTACATATATTTTCATTCGGTTTTAAACTTTTCACATTATTAACAATTAACTAAGTTGAAATGAAATAATTTAATTTCAAATTTATGGACACTCACATTGTGTCCATTTAATTCTTTTTGAAAAGTATTTTAAATGAAAGCATTCTTGAGCCTTAAAAAGGTTCTGGAAAGAAAGCGTCAATGAGAAAAAAAGATTTGACAAGTAGACAAAAATTTTGGATTAAAAAATTATGTAAAAGTAACTTAAACATTTTTTAAAAATTTGACTCCTCTCTCCCTACATCTCCCCTACATAATTCCGAATACAATGAATTGCAGTGTCTGCCTTCGTATGTGCACTTTACCTTTTTTGTGTGCCTAACGCACATGGATGAATGTATTTGATGGAACCCGGACTCAGAATTACATATTTAAAATACATTATCATCATTTGTCCTATCCATCCTCTGACCATACGTTAGGTAGTTATACATTCAACCTCACTCCAGCCCAGCAAGAAGGAGGAGGAGAGACACTAAAATTCATAATGTACACATATCATTGTACTATATGAGATGAGGATGAGGGGGTTGTGCTGTGCGTACTACACAAATTTTACTATCTTACTAACACACACACACCAAGAACAGAGTAAAGAGAATTCAAATGGAATTATATCTGCCACCCCCTCCGTCTCTCTCTTTATCCTCATAGGTATAGACACACACCGACTTACGTATGGTAAAGTGATCTCGGTGTACGTAAACGTGATGTACATCAACACACTATATACACACGCAGACAAGAGAGCAAGAGAGAGAGAGAGAGTAGAAAACGGAAGAAATTTTACAAGTCGATGTGGAATTCTCTGTCCAAAGTTGTGTCTTGCCCTGTCTACACAACACAATTCTCATATAGAGATATACATTTTTTACCCACACACACACACACACACTGTGTGTGCCTGACTCACTCTTCTGTCAAGGGGTAAGTAAGTAAGAGAGAGGAGAGGGGGGAGCGCTTTTTAATGGTCTAAATGATTTCAATAGAAAAATCCGCGTTTGACTCTCATTCTCCCTCCTCTCTGACTCTTTTACTAATTCTAGTGACTCCTCTCCCTGTCTCTCTCTCTCTCTTTGGTGTACACACACAATCTGTTGTGTATAGACAGTAAATATAACTATAGCATGGTATTATGTATGTAATTGGCGAATGATGATGAGAGAGAGAGAGAACTTTTCGAGAACACAAGAGGCGTTCCGAAGGTGACTGAACTATAGTGCACGATTGTGCCGAAGGCACAATTCGAATTTTCATCCATGTATGCATCCGTGTAATGTATTTATGCATGTCATACACCTAATGTTGTACTCGCTATTAGTGAATAAAGTGTGTGTGTACATATAATAATAATAATAATAATAATAATGTGTGTATGTGTGTGTGTGTGTGAAAACTGTCTGCCATAGTTGCATATTCTGTATCCTAATTTATTTTTTTGCAAGACTGCTCTTTATAGTTTATATTATATTATTATTAAGGCTAAGGTACTCTATTACCACTCACTCACTCTTCTTCTCCTATTACTACCACCACCACCACTACTACTTTACTTGCTGTCTTGCTACCTAGTTCTGGTCCTCTGACTGAGTTGAATTGGGTTTGAGTCCTCGTCTTTTCCTCCTTTTTTTCCATCTCCCTCACACACACACACTCTTGTACAATCCCTTCTCTCTTCTCGAGAGAGTCTGTGACCACCAAATAATAGAATATAGACAGAGTACATGCCAAGATACAAATACATTTAAATCCTACAACAGCCAGTTTACGAGGATGTGAAAAAATTTGTTTTCCGAGCAACTTCATCATCCACTTTATCTTCCACGTATTTTTTTCTTTCTCTCTCTCTCTCCTCTCTATACCTCCCCAATTTCTAAGCACACTATTATGTAATGTGTGTAGGGATATTGGAGATTTCTCCTACACTACAGTCTTATACCTTTATAGATATACCTTTCTGTCATCCACCTTCCAAGACTTCAAAAAATCAGGCGATTCTTCTTTGCACACACACAATTGTGTATTTGCCTGAAATAAATGCACACATACATTGTAGAAATATGGAGGAGGATTCCAGAAATTTTTTTGTGAAAAATAATTATAATTAGAGTCAAATGTATCCTCTAATTGTGGATCATTACATGGGGGAAAATATTTTTTCTTCTGACTCCGTTTAACTCTGTTGGCCTAGGAGGAGGAGGGAGGATGTGTGAGGAGCATAAATAATACATGTATTTATTTATTTTGCTCACAGTTGAATTTATTTACTGTGCATTTGGAAGGATGTGAGGAGGAGGGATGATGTGGAAAGGAATTAAGTTGAGGATGAGTTGAGTTGAAGAGACTTGTGTATTGACAGAGGGTTTATACTACACACACACAATACTTCCTCACGGACAAAGTGAGAGAGAACAGTGTACATGTTCCATGGTGGCGAGACCGGCAAAACCCCTGCTCTCTTCTCACTTCTCTTCCGAGAAAAGGTATTCATGAATGTCCCAAGTGTGCGAAAATTATGATGATGATGAGAGTGTGCAGAGAGTGAATATTTGTGTATGGACAGAATGAGTGTGAGGAAAGTGTGTGTGTGTCTGTATGGAGGTGTTTACACAAGCCAAGGTGTAGGTAATCGGATGGTCGGATAATAGTCACTGTACGTATGTAATAATTCAAAAAAGAAATGCAATTTACTCCGTTCATAACACTAATGGCATGACTAATGTGAGATTACAGGGCGAGAAGAAAACGGGTTTACAGGAGAGAAAAGCTTTTTAATTTTACAAATCTCAAAGACACTCAATACAGCCATGGATGACCGATACGTGGCAGGAGATTGTGAGAGAGGAATGTGCCAAATATCAGGAGTAAGATTAGACAAATAGAGGAAAAAGATGGAGAGGAAGAGAGAAAGGAATAATAAATCCTGTTTTATCCTGTTTTTGCACCACCAAAAATTAGTGGCTAACAATAAATGATCTGGAATTTCAAAAAATATTTTTTTCTCCATTTTTTGCAAGATTAAAACATTTTTTGGCTATTCATTAGAATGTTGAACTCTACAGTGATTAGAGAGAGAGAGAAGGCGTCATCGCATATATCAAGTGAATTCACCTCTCGAGAAAAAAAGGAGGATGAGACAGTTGCGAATATGTGCAAAAAAATTATTTAGAAAAAACAACAGTGGAGATTTTGTAAGGGAATAACATTTTTTAAAAAAATGTATGAAAAAATGGTCCTGGAGTATTTTTTTTGCAAAAATACAATGTGTGTGTAATTTCATTGATGGGCTGTTTAGCAGTGGAAGTGATTTGTCGCTACCCATGTCTTCTTGTTGTACATTGAGAGAGAAGAATGGAGAGAGAGGGAGAGAGACCGGTGCCGTCAATTTGAACAAGAATAATTAATGGTTAAAAGGGGTCTGATAGCTAGATTTAATGTAGATAGAGACAAGGGTTGAGTTGAACCTGATCCAGTTGTGATGAATTTAATTGCCGAGAGAAGAGCTTAACTTGACTCACAAGCACAAAGCAACAGGACCAAACCTGCCGATTGTATGAATAAACATATCAGAGTACTCCATCTTTTTTTACCTAACTGGTGTTATTGTAGCCAAGGTGTATTATCATTATATTGTACCCAGTAAATTACACACATGAGCATCCCTCCACACTCCACACACACACACACACACACACACAATGGAACTCTGAATATTAAGAGCAAGCGCCACAGAGAGAGAAGCTTTTCATTCGCTCTTCTTCTTAACTGCCTCCATACATTAATATTATTATAGGATAGTTGATCACTCTCAGCCACACACACACACACATCCATCCACAAAGTGTGAATGTTAGTGCCAAAGATATGAAGCAAGTACATAACTCTTTTATTCGCAATCCTCCTCTCTCTCTCTCTTTCTCTTCCTTCGCATTAGTAAGAAGTTGTTGTTGTGTGAGCGTGTGTGTTTGTGTGAGGATAATTTGTATTGACTCGACTTGACAGACAGGTGAGGTAAGATGATGAAGCTTGTTGTTCCGCAACTCGAGCTAAATTTACAATGTTGGGTTAGGGGCTAGTTTGTACAATTGGTTCAAACACACACACTCACTCACTCAAGCAGGGTTATATATATACTATTTAGGATGGCAGATTATTTATTTGCTCCACTTAATCTTCACACATTATTATATTATCCAAAAATTTAGTCTCCGAATGGATGAACTGGGGAGTTGGAGTTTATGTTGTGAAAAAAAGTCTCCTTTTTTTCGCCCTGTCATCTGCTTTATTCTTCATATCTCTCTGTTTGATCGGATGATGTAGCTCTGGTTCCCTTTTCCCGAACAATCCGCTCATGTACGTGTGTGTAATAAGGAAGAAGAGAGGAGTTATTGAAAGAAAAGTTTTTTTCAGGAGGGAAGAGAAGAGAGAGAGGGTGTTATCATCAGGTGATCAAAGTGGCACTTTGTGGTCTCCGCTGTACTAAATGTAATTTAATGCCGTCACTATATTTATAGAGGTAGACCGACGGTTGGAGGAAGTGTTTGTTGTGTATTATGTGTGTGCCTGTGTGTGATGAGTGTACAATATGCAATTAATAATGTGTGTGTGGATAGGGTCATGTCTTGTTTGAAATTATTTGTAATTACTGTGTGTGTGGGTATGGGTAGTTGGTGATGTATGTGTATTTCTGTGTACTTGTTTCGGGTCAACTGAAACAACTCTTCTCTCCCTCTTCCTCTCTCTCTCTTTTTGTGGTGAGATATATTTAATTTTTCTGTTGTTTTTTCCCCACATTGTGTACACATTAGAGTGTGTGTGTGTAGACTGCACTGTAGTGGTGGTGGTGGTGGTCTGGCTGTGTGTGTGTTGAGAGCAAAGCTTTTTCTTTTGTACATAATCGTGTAACCTAATGAAATGTAATAATACACGTAGCGTGTAATGAATAGGGAAAATTAACACTTGACATTAATTGGAATAGGAATAATAAATTACAAAACATTATAATGATAAAGTGGGTTCCACTTGCCTCCACTCTGTAACCCCAAAGTTAACTTACATTTACACACACTCCGCACAGCCATGGATACAGTTAGACTACAAGAGAGGAGAGTCATAGAAGGGGGAGGAGGGAGAGAGAAAATCATAATTGTTATTTTCAACTTTTATTGTTGTTTCTTTTTTATAATTCCTTCCCCTTTCTCCCTCTCTCTCTCTCCAAATTAATCAGATTATTATGAAGGAAGTGTCTTGGTCCTGACACACACTCTACACACAGTTTGAAAGCACTCTGTGCGTCTTTTTCATGTGTATGTATGTGTGTGTGTGTGTGTTTCTGGAAATGGATAGTACGGGTACTCAGTACTAATATGCGTGATCATAATAGGTACTGGTTTACCTATCAAAATGTATGCATCTCGTTGTGGTGAAAAAAAACAATATGTAATCTGTATTGTTATGTGAGTATAGAATGTTACGGAGACGACGACGACGATGTGTGTGTGTGTGAATTCCACGTGGAAGCAAGTCACCTTGGACAGCCGTTCCATTATTAAAAGAGAAGCCTACGCACATTTATGGTCACTAGTAACTTTGGCTCTCTCTTCCTCTCTCTCTCTCTCTCTCTCAAATTCTGTCCAGTCTCTAAAAGTCCAGAGTCCTAAAATTCTGAATGTATCATGTACACAATTATAATAACACACACACTCACTCCACATGATATTATAATGTTGTCTTCTTCTCTTCGTCCCCTCAACTTGTTTCCCTTTAAGAAAACGCTTTCTCCATCCAAGGGAAAAATTATTATTATGGTTATTTGAAACTAGGAGGGGAAATGGAATCTCTCTCTCTCTTCCCTTCTCTCCATACACTGTACAGTGTGTGTGTGTGTGTGTGTGGTGATTTAATCGGGAATGATGCTCTCAGACTATTTTTTTCTTCCCTCTCCCTCCTTCCCTTACATCCCTACCTTGTATTATCCTCATTCTCAAAGATTGTCGTTAAGGTGTGAGCAAGGTGAGGAGCTCCTTGTTAGTCGTCAATTACTCGTTCCGAGACGACAGGGAGAGGGAACACAACACACAGATATACATTACACACACGTATAAACTGTACTTGTATGCATTACAACAGTGATGGTGGTGTGGAGAGTATCTGTACAAAAGAGGGTAAAAGGATTTTTGAGCTTGAATTCAAGATTTGGGAATGAGGATTATATTATGATGATCAACCTAGTATAATATATGTATATATATACGCGTGTGTGTGTGCGGAAGGAGAGAGTGTGGATATGAAAGCACACACACACATGAGGATGTCGATATAATCTAATGAGAAAAGGAAAACCGTCTGTTTCAACAAAATTTTAATATGCCTGTGTTTCTACAACCATATGAGGAAGCAAAAGAGTCCAAAGTAAGACGCGTCTGTGGCTTCATTGCGATGCGATACATTGTGTCGGATACATGTATAACATTTTTGTCTGTGTGTGTGTGTAGTAGTAGACTCTTCGACTTGTTGTTGTAACGTCCCCAGAGATACTACCTTCAGAAAAAATCTAAACATTGTACTACTATATACACGTGAGTTTTCATGAAATTAATGATAAGGATAAAGACACACACACACACACCGTCGAGAGTGAGAGGGTACAAAGGATGAAATGTATACGTTGAAGAAGGAAGAGGAGGAGGAGGAGGAAAAAAATCCACAGTACAGATTTCGAAAGAGTTAGACAATATATGATACTAGGCTTTATTATACATACATTGAATTACTCCTTCCTCCTCCTCTCCTCTCTCTCTCTCCATTTGATATATAAGAATCACTAATGCTGGATGCTAGTTTTTTTTCCGAAGACAGATCCAGAAAGAGAGAGAGAGAAATAATAGTTTTTGGAGGATGGAATTCTGGTCGTCTTGTGAAGTTAGAAGTCGTTTTTTTCTCATCGGGCGTGAAACCACAAGTATATACAAGTTAAGGGAGATTGGGCTTATTCCTTCATTGTGTTGTTAAGAACGTGCGCATCATCACACACACACTCCCCAACACGCGTTAAAGTATAAAAGAATAAACAAGAATCATTGAAGTTTATGTCACATTGAATCCTCCGCAGCACTGATCCGTTTAAACTTGTGTGTGAGCAATTCTTGAGAAAAGAGGGAGAGAGTTGTGGAGACTTCCAAAAGAGAGAGAGAGAGTGAATCTGTTTACATTATCTCGTATTCTGGCTCCAGATTTATATAGTACGAAAAAAATTTGGGTGTAGCACACACACACAAATAGCAGTAGAAAATGATGGTAGAAGTAGGAGAAGAGAAGAGAGTTTTTGGAAAATGGAATAAGGGGAGCAATCATGTGGTTTAAAAGTAACCCGAAAAAAGAGACGGAGAGAGTGTAAAAGTACCAAAATATTTAAGATGGGGTGGGGGGTGCGTGTGTGTATGTGTGTGGTGTAATCTTAGCTTTATCCATGAACCCAAGTTTTGCTCGTGGGGGGAAGGAAGGAAGAAGGAAGAGGAGGAGGAGGAGGCAGGAGAGAGAGAGTATATTTAGTGTTATAATCGTCTAGTTTGTGCCAATGTACCCATGCCGGGTATTATTATTACATGTGTACAAAAAGCTAGGAGCCAAAAAAACTTTACATGTACGTGTGTGTGTGTGTGGTGTACGTTTATATTGGTCGTTCCTCCGAAAAAGTAGAAGAAAAAGAGAAAGAAGAGGATGAGGAGGAGGAATTGGTAGGTGTATTTGTGTAGTTAGCGGTAGGTCGAACTGGAAATGCATCGGATGGCTTGGTTCAAAAGTTGTGTATTACACACTGAGAGAATTACAGACTTCACATTTTAGACATACATATTAGCTACAGTTACTCCTCTTTCCCTTCTAGTTACACTTCCCCTCCCTCTCTCTCTCTTTCATGATGCTTTTACAATGGTTAAGAAAGATTGAGAATAGCTGGCGAAGGAAGAGGAGGGAGAGAGGAAGATACAGAGAAATGAGGAGAGGAAAGAAAGGGGAAGATGACGAAACGGGTAAAAGAGGCAAAGGCAAAGTGGATGGATCACTCAGAATTGTGTGTAAAAATAAATGAGGAATCACAAGATGTGATGTGAGTTACTTCTTCTTCTCTCTCTCTTTCTCTCTGTTTGCTGCTTTGAGGATCCTCGTGCTACCACGACAAGAAGAACCATTGGAATCTCTGGGATTGTACATGTGTGGGTACATGTGAGTGTGTGTGTGTTTGTATTTTCTCTATACGAGATAAACTTCACAGCTACAGTTTTTATACGCACAAAAACTGTTCTGTCTCTCCGACATACATACAAAAGATATTTGTGTGAGTATCTGTACGACTACATGTGTGTGGTGTGGTGTGTGTGAGTGCTCTCCAGACGCAAGTCTCAAGATAGACAAGAAAGAGAAGCGGAGAGAGAGAAAGAGAGAGTGAGAGAGAGAGAACAAGAAAGAGTCATTTCGAAGAAAAAGAACGAATAGCAAGATGAATCGAAGGATGAGATGGGTTATATATAAAATAGCGGATATTATTGTAAGGAGACACAAGCACACATTCACACACACAAGGCGTTACAACACTACCGTAGTTTGTAGTTAAGACGAAGAGTTGAGGGAGAGAAAAAGACGGAGCCCGACGCTGACGATACGGTGTGATACGACGAGAGAGAGAGAGAGTGCATGGTAACAGTTTTACATGGATATGGAGGAGGAGGAGGAGGAGACGAAGTATGGACAGATAGTCAATGTAGATTTCTTAAAGGATGTTTAGACTTTTCCCCTCTCACTCGCTTACATAGTTATTATTATTATAGTTCATGTTCCTCCTCTTATAAGTGTGTGTGTTTGTGTATATCCACACACACGCGTTTAAGAGAGGGGGAGGGGAGAGAGAGAGAGTGAGTGAAAAAAAGGACAACGAAGGGAAAAGGTTGTGAAAATTTATTCCGACGCCATCGGAATATGTCAAGCAAAAAATGTTTGGCTCGAGCGATCTTTTTCTCTCCTGTTGCGTTGCCAGTAATCCGAGTTCGCGGCGAGTCAAGAAGAGAGAGAGAGAGAGAGGAGAGAGATGTTGAGTTGAAACTATGCAAATCACCTTAGCCCCTTAATATCATCACCATTGTATTGTTCCCATTGGGCAACGTGCGATGGGTATGAAATGAAATAATATGCACTCTTGATGCTACAAACTTCCCATCTCTCCCTCCCTCCTTACATATTATATAAATACAGGGAGAGAGAGACAAGAGCATAATGTAATGTAAAAACATTACAAGGCACACACACAGACACAGTCTCAGTCAGAGTCAGAGTCAGAAAAAGTCAAACTGAGAGAGTTTACCAGTATTCCATGGCATGGCATGTCATGGCTATAGGAAAGAAACTGCTTTTTTTGAAAGAATAAAACTCTGGTAGAGAGTAAAGTGTAGTGTAAAATGAAAAAGATATTATATCCATCCATCTCCTTGTGTGTACTGTGTGTGCCTCACTCACACACACTGCTCTGCTCTCTATCTTGGGAAAAACAACCATTCAACTGAGGAATGAAGTATGCAACATCAACACACACACACACACTACCAAATGAACTCATATTAGCTATGGATGGCAACAAGATATATTAATTTTTTAATATACATAACTACTCCCATACCACCGTCAGCATCATCATCATCATCATGAGAGCACATTACACCAAGAAAAAACTTCTCTACACCACACTATGAAAAAGAGAGAGAGGGAGTGTGTGTGTGGAGATATAAAAGATATTTTAAATTCATTTCTTACTGGAATCAAAAAAAAAATGCTTTGCCTTTACTATACCACAGTTCAAGAATTGTAGTGTGTATGATCTTCACCCAACCAAGTCGAGTTGGAATTTAATAGTTAACATTTAATACCAAGTAGATAAGTAGAAAAGGATTTAGGATTGTGGCTGTAAGTCAACTTTCCTTTTTTCCTATATCGCATATTCTCATACCGGCATTCGTAGGAGCATCGTATAATCGTATAGGGTGTATGTGTGTGTTTGTAGATGTACATTTATGCTGTCATAACAAATTCAATAAAATATGGAGAAAATTAAAATCATAAACTGGCCTCCTTTCTCAATATTCCTCCTCTTCTTAAAAATCGTTTCTTCTTCTCTCTTCTCTTCTCTCCTCTTCTCTGTGTACGTGTGTGTGTGTGAGACAGACGTTTATTCGACTCTGGAACGTTATATTGAAATTCAAGAGATTGAGTATTATATAAGAGAAAAGGAGAGAAATGTATAAAGTATCGACTACCACCGCCTCCTTCCTCCTTCTCCGCATCTTTTAAACCATTCAGTCCATCATTTTTTATCATCATTTTTTTCAAAGTATATCCCGAACAGATCATACACCTCAGCCAGTCTTTGTGTATACATAGACGAAGAGAGAGAGAGAGGCATGGGCACGTCATGACGTAGCGTGAAAGTGTTTATTGAGATCCAGGAATGAAGCCACATCTCTCTCCAAATACGTGTAATAGCGAACAGAGCTCTCACATCCACATCCACAGTACACAGTATGCATTAAGGTCATTCCGTTTACAGGACTTTTTGAGCATTTAGGAAGACCTCGATCGCTTGGCATGCATGGCCCCTGGACTCCAGCGCAGCGTTTTTCTAGAGATGTCTATCTTAACTTGTCTATGTTGTGGTGGTGGTGGTGGTAGTGTGTGTGCATAATCTGACGGTATGTGTAAAAGTTGGGGGAAAAAATACAAGAACGATACTATATAGAAAGAGACAGAGACAGAGAGGAGAGGAGGGAAAGAAGGATGAGAAACAAGGAGAGATACACAATACAATATTAAATAAATGTGTGTGTGAAAGACAGACAGAGAATGAGAGAGAGAGAGATGTATCAGGTGTAGTCAACTAGATTCAAAGTATATTATGCTTGTTGTATATTGGATGCCTTGGACTATACAAAAAGTATATAAAAAATACAATGCATACAAGGATAGATCTCAGCATCCTCAGGATCTGTACACATCTCCTCTACAGTATGAGGAGAAGAGGTGGAAGGAGGAGGTCTTGAGAATCCTGAGTCAGTGTCTACACACACAGCAGAGTGTTTGTAATACCAGTGACTCCGCAGTGTGTGTGTGAGGATGAGGATGAAGGAGGAGAGGAAAAAAACCAAATAAAAATTTATTTAGATGAAGCCAGAGAAGGAGAAGAAGAAGAAGAAGAAGAGAGAGAGAGAAACATGCATGTCTGACTCTGCTCAACTCATGACCAAAAAGAAGCAAAAGGAGATAACTACCTCGGGCTCACCACCACCACTGTCTCCCTCCCTCCACACACACACACACACACAGTACACACACACTGGGATATATTATGAGCAACCTGCAACAGAGCCACATACTTACACTTTATACAGTCCACACACACACAATACCCTCACTTTGTTTCTCTCTTCACTCAAATCAAATCAAGCGGCTCAGGATGGAAACACACAACAGAAAATACAAGGAGAATGCCTCCCTCTAATCTCCCTGTCTCTCTCTTATATAAATATAATAATATATGTGTAGCCCCGTCACTAACCATTACAACACTCCACTTCCATCATACACACACACACTCCGGTACAATGTACACACTATCATATTTAGAGCTTGATATTTCTGTGTGTGTGTACTGTGTACGTGGATGTAGTAGTACGGAGTGTACACACACAACTCGTCTTCTCGATACAGCATCAAGAGAGAGAGAGAGAAGGAGACGGAGAGAAAAAAAGCCATGTAAGCTCCTTGGACAAAAGTTTAGGAAAAGAAACTGACAAAAGCCAATAATAAAAGCTCGAGTCATAGCCACTGAGCAAGAGCATCTCGCCTCAGCTTTGACTTTGTCTTCTCTCCACTCTTCAACAAGAGAAGAAAAAAAATACTTCTTTAACATGATCATTCTTCCGATCATGCTCTCCTCTCTCACTTTATTTTCTTCTTCTCTCCTTCTGCTTCTACTGCCTCGGCAGTGTCTTGCCCTGCCTGGAATTTTCTGGGTACCATCAACCAATGACATCATATGTGTGTGTAGAGAGAATGGAGTGAGAAAGAAAAAATGGGGATAGGAGAAAAAGACGTAGTATTATTATTAGTTTTAATCATTCCATTGCCCTTTATTTATGGTCAAGTCCTTTTCATCCTCCTCAAGGCGAATAATGGACAAGTTCAATTGTCTTCTCCTGTATTAAGTCAACGTTTTGACACAATTAGACAGCCAGAATCCGTAACCTTTTGAACTGAATTGAGAGCACACTCTACTACTACATCTATTTTACGAAATGATTTATCTTGGATTACCCAACACTTGAAGGTGTCTCAATACTTATGATCAAGATGTGGTGTGGTGGTAAAAATATGTTTTTTATTTTTTTTTAAAAAAAAGTGTTGAGTTCTTTTTTTCTAAAAAAATGTAGATTAAAAACAGGTAGTTGTGTCTGTTTTGACTGCTAATAAACACACACAATGTACACATTTAGGAGTGACCTCATAAGTGTGTGTATGATGTGTGTGCTGTGTGTGTGTGTTGAGGATGAGGAAGCAGGCCAAGGATTAAAGGAGGTTGTCCGTATCGATACGGTGGATACTTTTTAGAGAAGAAGGAGGAGGGAATTAAAGGGTTATGGCTGGAGGCTGGAGAGATGGGAGCAGGTGGCAAGTGCCACGATTTGCGGGTACTCAAACTCAAGGGATTCATTATACCACATCATATCAAGATTCTAAAATAGTTGGGGTCTTAAAAGGAAGGGAGAGAAGTAATGAAGAGAGAACTTTTCTCTTTTTATCTCTCTCCACACACGTCCTTACATACACTCGTATATTGTATGCGGGTACATATGTACAGGTGTATTCTACAATACAAAGTAAAGGGGAGTTTGTAGCGTGCTCTGGAAACGGAGGAGAGAAAAAGAGAGTGAACGGTAGGCTGATATGTGAAGGTGTATGATGTGTGTGTGTGTGGTGTAAGAGGAGAGTAGGTCGTGGTACCGGCCACGTCAAAAAACATGAAAAGGGTTCCTATAATTTGCTTCTATTTACATAAGAATTATACACTCCAGCCAACCATCAGGATGATCATGGTAATGAGGAGGAGGGAGAGAAGAGGAGATGAGAGGAGGAGGAAGATGCGTTGCAACATCATCAAATTCCAGAGACTCAAAAAAGACTGTGTAGCATGGGCTATTTGAACGAAATTCTTAATTTTTTTGTACTTCTCTTCCTTCCACTGTCGTTCTTTATATTTATATTTAATCTTGAAATTGGTCCGGAGGAGTGGACTGAATCGGTTCAAAAATGGTAAACTGTAGGACACACCAGTCAAATCCAAATGGAATCAAATATTTGAATGACATGCCCATTTTTTAGTGATGTCTACGCTACATAATGTCAGTATTGTATGACATAGGATTTGTGAAATAAAAAATGAGTGCAAAAAAAGATGTAAAAGAGTTGAGAGAGATTACTCAAGAAGATGTATAAAAAGGGAGGGAGAGAGGTCCAGAATTTTATGAGATTTTTTCCTTCCCTCTTCTCCCTCTGTGTGTGTGTCTGTATCCAAGTTGAGTAATAAAATTTGGATCAACAGGATGTTAAATCTTGGAATGTCATTTTCTTTGATCATTTGTAATTCGACTTTTTGTTTTTTCTCACCATAAACCTTGACACACACACACACAGTCTCAAAGCCACACAGTCTCAGTCAAGACCAGTAGGGAGTCAATGAAATTTCTAATATAACTTTATTAGATTATCAGCCCACCTCTCCCTCTGATGTCTTCTTTTCATTTCTATCTCGAGCAAATACAAGTAGAGACATGAGGTAACAATGTCAGGAGGAAAAGCTAAATGCTATCATCACAAGCTCACATTCCTCCTCCAGACACACACAGAGACACACACACCCGTTTTCATCTTTAACTGCCTCGTTGAGACAACGTCTAATCCGTCAATCCTTTTCCCTCCATGTCAATATATATTAGTTGACAACCAACGACTAACGATCCATGGGATGGGATACCTATCACTGCTTATACTTATGTGTTTAGAGAGAGAGAGAGAAGAGGTGGATGAAGTGGGAACAAGTTTCTCCTCTACGGAGCAATCCATCCTAGCTTGACACTCAAAATGTTGCAGAGTCTTTCTTAATCCCTCCTTAATATACATATCTGTAGAGATTAGTATGTATTAGTAAGATTTTCCGTCCGATTAGTTCTTTTTTACATGTAAAAATGTGAAGGAGGAGCAAAAACTAATTCTCTCTCTCTGTTCAGCTGACATACCAACAGCAACAGCATCTCTGTTCTTTATGAGCTATAATGAGTTTTCAAATGAGATATTTAGCTGCTAAATCTCGATCCCTGTCTCCCATGACTGTGTCAACCTGTTGAGGAAGTTAGTTAACAAGAGGGAGGGAGAATGGGAGCAATTTGCAAATTGTCTTTAAGACACATTAGTGCAGAGTGCAATTTGTGTGTGTGTAGGGTGTGCAGAGACGAGTCAAGTAATATTTTTTTGTATTGCAACGTACGTGGTTTGTGTGACTACACGGGAAGAGCTAAGAGAGAGAGAGAGAAAGGGAGAAAGAGTTGGCTTGATCTGAGCAAAAGTAGAAACACACACACACACACTAGAGAGACAGAGAGAGAGAGGGAAAGAACAGAATGTTGCTCGTATTTCTGACGCTGACGATGATGGCTCGGTTACAAGTTTCAGCTTAGATTAAAGTTTCAAAACACGTCTAAAGAACCATCTCAAGTCCGACTTGGGTTAAAGGGAAACTGAGTGGTGTGTGTGTCTGTGTGGAGGGAGAGAGAGAGAAATGAAAGGTAGTGTGGTGGCTGCTGCTGCTGTTGACTTTACGCTTGGCTACATTAAGCTAGTACACCACCACAAGAGATGAGAAAGCAATAAGAAAAAGCAGGAGAGACGAGAGTAGAGCAAGTGAAGAGAGAGAGAGAACAAAACAGAAAAAAGAAGAAGAAAAAGAAAGAACAAGACCAAGAGGTCGGCTATGAGGGTACAAAACTACACACACACATTGGATTGCTCATGCAGACAGTCAGTCCATAGACAAGCTGTTGCCGCCACGAGCCAACATCACACACACAAAAACACATATCAACTTAAACATACATTTAACGCTCCTCTCTCTCTCTCTCTCTCTCTCTAGAGATAGGGCATATAATATTACACCGTCCAGACACCAGGTATAGAGTACAAGAACAAGAGTGAGAACGTGTCCCTCTCCTCCTCCTCCTTGACAAAGAGATCCAGAAAATATTAGATAAAAGTTGAAACACCGCAGAGAGAGAGGTAGGGACGTGTGTGAGGACAAATTTTTAACTATTAAATTCTGTCTTTGACATGAGTCTTTTCTTTGAATTCCTGATTAGTCTATCAAAATAAAATTTAACTAGAATGACCTATCTTGGGTTTTTTAGTGCACTAACACGTCATTCCCTGCCAGTCTGTACAATCCAAGTGACGTTGATAATACTTGATAATGATAAAAACGTTTTTTCCCTCCTTCACTCGTTTGTTTGATGCTAATGTTTTGAATGCTCTGATTTAAATTTGCTCGTCGTGTCGATGACTAGGATTCAAGGAGATGAGAAGAGCAACAAGAGTGTGTGTGACTCTCAAGCCGCCAATAATAATCAAGGTTGAGGGCTCTTGATCTGTCAAGTTGTGCATAGGGACGAATAGGTATCAAAGTGGAGAGAGGGTCGGCATATCTGTCTTAAACGGGTTTGGATCATGCGGTTCGTACACTGGAATTCCACTTTGAAAGAAATATCCGATGGTAATGCACCACCTTTAAAAATGTACAAACCTGCAACTTGTCTCCTCACAAGTGTTTTTCTCGGTCAAAATAATGTATTTATCTGTGCGTGGGTAGTAAATGGGACTTTTTCCTCTCTCTCTCACGCTCTCACTCTCTGTTTGAAGGGAAAAAATTCTGTCTTGTCCTGTCACTCTACTCGTCCATACACCAATCAGTACAGAAACATCTTTGGCTATTGAATATATTCCAAAAAATCTGTACAGGTTTTCCTCGTATCACATTTCTTAGATAGAGATACTCTACAGTGGATAGTGATTCGCTGGAACTGAACCTCTTTGAATTATTTAATTTAAAGAAGAAAGTCGAGCAGGACGGATAATAATAATAATGAGAAATGTGGCTAATCTAATTGACGGTAGTGTGAACCCTACGCCTGACTGTGTGTGTGTGTGTGTGGAGGGGGTGATAGTTTATGTACACATTGAATGAAGTAAGATCATGAATTATTGGATAAACTAAACACCAGATGGATTACGTATGTTATTAGCCTGACTCTGACTTTAGTAGAGAACTGAAAAGTATTGAGTAGTCGGGTTTATTTCGCATGGTGAACTCAAAGGACATAAATAAAAGAGAGAGAGGGATGGAGGGAAATGTAGTTGATTTCAATGAGGGAAGGAAGGAGGAGAAGTGGAAAAAATAAGAAGAAGAAGGATTCAAACCTTCAGAAACTGTACAGAGTGAAGAGTGAGAGCAGTCAGATACGATTCAAATAATAAATATACACAAGTACAAACTACACACACATACACAGGCAGGCACATAGACACATAATGTATGTGGAATCTCATACAATATATTATGTAGAGTATGAGTGGTGGATGTATAAAAGTTTTGGGTAGAGAGAAAAGAAAGGGAGAAAGATGTTATATGTATACGTAGAGAAGAGGAGCAAGGAATTCCTGCATACATTAAAGAAATATGGTGAAAAGATAGGAGATTCGTCTGTTTGTCTCTCTCCCTCTTTCTCTCCCTTTGATTTACTTGTAGTTTATACTTAGTAGTACATTACACAACACAACAACCCAGGAGATGGAGATGAGAGGGGGCAAAAGGAAGGAAAAAAACATTCAAAAATGTAAATGTAAAATGCATTCCTTCTTCTTCCTCCTCCTCCTCCAATGTATTCGTAGAGAGATAGAACGAGTAGCTTACGTGTATCATTTCATTGCACACTTGAACAGATGCATTAGTCCAAGAGAAAAAAGTCCTGTTATCCCTTCCACACGAGAGTGTGGCACGATGCGGATATGCAGAGTGCATGCCATAACAGTCAAATAGAGAGAGAGGGAGAGCGTTTCATGGATAAAACTATTGCAGAATATTTTGGATAAGTTAACTGGTGTGTGTGTGTTCCAGGGCCTTGAAACAAGAAGTACAACAATATGAGCCAGTAGAGATATGTAAGTAGAGTGCACTGGACTATAGATATTTTGTTAGTTTTCCTTCACTGGCATTGGCACTGGATTAAACTTTTTTCTCTCTCTCCATCTTCTTCTCTGGATTTCTCCAGTGGTTCTTTTGCACTCATAAAATACGTGGATGTGTGTGTGTTTGTTGTGTAAAAAATTTTCTTGGTTTACTTTTATGTCTTTTTATTATTTTTTGAAAAAATATATACTTGGACTACTAACCAAGGCGGTTACTTGCCTCAGATGACGTCAAATATATATTTAAAAAAGAAAGTTGGGCGTGTGTACAGAAGTACACGTCATGTATTTTTGGAGGCAGTTTTGTTGGAATTGTGTAGTGTAAAAACATGAGAGAATTTATTTACATCCTGAAATAGCTGCAACTTTAAAGGTGGATGTCGAGACGAATCCACCCAAATAGAATGCAAAATTAGAAAATACCCCTTTTTTGATATCATCTTTGGTTCCTAAACAGCTCGAGTGTGTGTGTGCACAAAACGATGATGATGATGATGGGAGGTGAATCTACTAGAATTTTTTTTGTTGTTGATCATGTAATTTAATGTCAAGCAATTGTAAAGTCCAAAATACATACAGAGGCTCTCTCCCTCACAAAGTGTGGAGGTAATGTCGTAATAATGCGGATATTTAAGTAGGTGGAGAGCGACTAGTCTATTTTGACTGTGTGTGTGTGTTTTCTCTCTTTTCGCTCCTTTCTCTCTCTCTCTTGTCCGTAAGGAGACACGAGAGGTGTTAGCAGAAGGATATTGGGAAGGGAGATCATTTCAATTTAATATTATTACAATTGTGTACGTTTGTGTGCAGTTCGTGATTAATGTCCACAGTTTGTCTCTGAAGGGTACATTTTAGACACAACAGATTATCCCTGTCTCCTTTCTCCCGTCTCTCTCTCTCTCTCTGCACACTCACACTTGAGTGTAATGTGTGTTCTTGTGTGTGTGTGTGTGAACTCTGAAAGATCAATTTATAGTGCTTATGTTGGGAGCGTCATACATTTGCAATTACTCTTGAGACACTTTTAAGTAAAGTTTTTGCATAAGAGGTTACATGTCGTGTGTCGTGTGTGTGTTTGTGTGTGGACGGAGGGGAAAGGATGGTGGAGGAGGAGAGAGTTTAGTAATTGACATTGTCGACAAAATGTCACAACTTTTGTTATTTTTACCACCACCATTTTGTATTATGAGAGCCGATGTTCTCTGTTTACTTTTGTCTGTACATTTTGATGAGGGGACAGAGTACATAATGTGGTTGTTGTTGTTATTATTATTCCTTCATATATTCTCTCGTCTCTCTTACAAAATCGTGAGTCGTCTAATGGCTTTTTTGGATTTAAATTGGGAACTCATTTTAACCTCAGACTTGAGAGTTGTAGTTCTTTTGGCTGCTTAATTTTTGTACATAGACTCTGAATGAAAACTGTACAAGTTGGATAGTTCAAAAAATCAAGTTTAAACATATATTATGACGTGTGTACACAAAGTTCTGGACTATTTATGATTATCACTTGGTCTGTGTGTTTGAAGCTCTCGATTATAAAATTGCACGTTGATTCAAGGATGGGAAGAAATACGTAGAGAGAAAGAGCGTAGAAAAGCTTAAAAATAATTTAGGGAAATGGGTAAACAAATAATTTTAAAAAGCTTTACACACTAAACGTACCCAGACACACACACACGAAGGAGAGAGATACACGTACAGATATTTAATAGTGCAAGTGCATTATGTATTGATAACAAAGTAGTAAAGATTAGAGGTACGAGGATAGGAGTAAAAAAAACTATTTAGCATTTCCTTATCCAGACCCTTCTCTATCTCTCCTTCTCATAATTTTTATTACAATACAAAACGAACAGGGGAAAAGAAGTAATTTTTTTTCAACTTTTGGGGACATGAACGTTGACTTGATTGAGTGGATACATCTGACAAAAACCACGCACACACACACTAAACTGAGGTCTGAAGTGTGGAGATATTGCGTGGTTCGTGTGTGTTTTTTTGCATGTGTATAACCATCGACCGACCCTTCCTCAAACATAAAACTTTTCAATTATTTATATATCGACGCAGACAAAGAGAGGCGGTTTGAGGTCAACCTTCACACAGTCCAGAATACTTAATGTTGGCCAACCAACCCAAAGTCAAAGAAAAAGGAGAGAGAGAGAGAAGAGAAGAAAAAAGAGAGGAAGTCCAGGTTAACTTTCGTGCATCATATCCCTCACATGTTGTAGCTTCGCCCTGGCTTGGCTTTTCCCTCATATTATCGTCATACGTAATAGTGAAAAAAACGTGCAGAAACTCATAGGTAGTTGGAACACATGAGAGTACCATACCAGAACCCCTTTTCCACTCATGCTATTTGCACAAAATTACGTGGAGTTAGTGTGAAAAGTGTAGTACATAGTAGCCAGTAGGACGGTATGTGAGAGTGTGTGTGTGTGTGTGGTACAAGAAAAAGTGTCAGTAATATCATCAAGAAATTTTTCGATGTCCATGTTTTTATATTTCCTCGGAGTGCGTTCTACTTTACACACACACACTTGACTTGACTTGTCTTGTGTGTGTGTGTGAGTGTGTGTGCTATAGATTTTGAATGAGTGTATACATTTATGTATATTTATACATGGATTGAATTCTGACGCGACCTACAAATTGACATACAACCACACACACGTGCTTTTCGGTACAATGATTTCTCTGTCACCAACATCCTCAAACAAACAATTAAACATGAAAGCCTTATTTATAATGCATTGACTTACTTTCAATATAAAGTATAAAGTGAGGAGGAGGAGAGAAACAGATTGAATTGTAAAGTATCGAATGGAGAATATTGACCCCCTCCCATATCTCCTCCTCCTTGCTCTGTGTCCTCCCAACTTTAGAGTTATTCATGATGATTTCCAATTTAATTGTTGTTCCCTCCTCCTCCTCCTCCGCTGTCATCCCTTTCCTAATCATAAATATATTATGGATGAAAATTAGTTGACAGTCGATACAGGTTGTGTGAGTGTGTGGACAAATGGCAAATTTGGATTTGAACTTATTTCCTGGTTACTAATTACAATTCAAAAAAATTTGATGGATCCATACATCCATATTGTGTGTGGGTGGATGGTGGCTACTTGTTTTTGTACCTCTTTCCTCTTCTTCTTTCATAATTGACAATGCAATGATGTTGGTTGTGCTGGTGCTGTTGTTTTTTTGTTTCTCTTATTAATTTGTTTTACCATGTGTAGCTTCGCCTTGTTTGTACACACATTCCACCTCCACAGTGCAATATATTCACTTTTAATGTGTTCAATTAATGTACTTTGCCTATGATGACTACACTAGTTGAGAATGTAGGAAGTGCATTTCAAAAAAAGTTGACTGGTACAAATGAGAGGCAGAGACAGAGAGGCAAATTGTCAACATTGATCCGATAGTCACACAAAGCTTCGTTTATGTCCTCTTAATTTCAGTATAGAAACAACAAGTATTAAGCTAATTGAAGAGTCTCCCACAGTAGAACACCGTATGTACTTACTGTGTACATTTTTTGCATGTGTCCAAATAGAATCGTTTTATTGATTGTAGACAGTAGACATTAAGAAGAGAGAGAGGTTAATATGATGGTGGAGAGGTGGAATTACAAAATCATTATGGTATGTTCATTTTGTGTACCAAGTATTAGGAGTCAGAGGAGGAACGAAATGTTGAAATGGTAGAAATATTCTCAGAAAAAAATACACTACCTTTTCCTACTACTACTCCTCCTCCTGTCATGTCATTCCTCATGAGTGTCTATGAATTTACATGGAAGGATGGGATAGGATAACCTTCTGCAGTGGTTGGAGGATGAACATTGCGATTTCCAAATCAGTGATACACATATTTTTCTCTACACCATCACATCATAGACAGAGAAAGATGAGACTAGGATTTCCTTGGAGTTTAAACCATTACTATGATTATTCTATGTGTGTGTCTCCATTGTCTGTACACTATTCTTGGACATGTGTGTTGTACAAATAAGAGAAGAATAGCAGAGTTTGTATGAGAGTAGTCACAAGGGGAATTATTTCATGACACACACACACAAACAGCCCAACAATCAAATATCATGTGGAAAAGGATGGAAGAATTCTGAAAACATTGTTTGGTTTTCATTTCTGCATCGCATTGCAAAAAATTTTTTTGTTATTACAATTATTATTGTTGTTGTTCTCATCCGACTAAAATGAAGTTTACACATAGACACATTTTTGCCTTACGCAAGGTGATAACCTTGCTAGGAAGAGAGGTTTACTAAATAAATTTAAATAAGTTTATGATGATGAGTACGATTATTTTACGATTCAGTCTTGTCTATCTCACTGTCTCAGCCTGACTGTGTTTTAAAATTGTGGCGTAAAATGCAAAGCCACACACAAGGAAAGAAGAGACGTACAAAGTTTTTTTTGGATACTCGAGATCGTACTACGTAACTGACATTAACATGTATTGACAGGGGAAGAGAGACGAGGGGTAAAAAAATCCAAATTTTTGAGGAGAGAGAGAGAGAAAGGATTTGATCCAGTAGTTTTTGAGTGAGACGAGCCGTGTACACAAACAAAATATCTTTATAAAATATTTGTGTGTGTTGACTAAAAGTCATGTGTACAAAAATTCTTGTTGTAAGTTTCCTAGTTCCCATGTCCTTTTCCCTTTTGACCATGGTTTTTGTATCTCGTTGTTGTTTGTGAGATGGGCATAGCGAATACATAGTCAAGAGAAGAAGAAGAGAGAAAGACTTTTTGAGTTGCTTAACGCCTCAAGTTGAACTTGTGGTCAGTATTTGTTGTGTGTGTGTGTGTTACAGTATTTTACTACTAATCATTCAAGCATAAACGTCATGACGTTGTTGTTGTTGTATTCCATAAAATTCATTCCATGTAGGAAGATATTAGGGAAGAAAGGCTGTACATACAATACAGTACAAAAGGGAGAAGATCAAGTCAAAGGAAAACCTTTTTCCTCTGTGTTATTGGCTACAATTTTTTCCTTTGGGCTATTCATGCAAAAATCCCATGATTACCTCCATATACCCTCTATATTATTATTCAATCATACACATATAGGTAATACAGGATGAGGATATGAACTTGGTGAAACTATTGAGTGTTTTTTAAAGGTAAAAAGTTTAAATGGAAATTCGGCTGCACATTTCTCTTCTACCATCAAAAGTGGTAGTATAGTAGTCATGGTTTGGTGGTACATGTTTTCCTCCCTTCCTTGTTTTTCTTTCTTTTGTATGTAGAGAACTTAACTGGGAAGGAGGGCAGAGGAGATTATTATTGTCAAATTGAGAATTATGAGGATATTAGAGTAACCGAAACAATATTTCACCCTGTTGTACCCATTCAATGGTGGAGGGTGAAACAACTCATTTTACAATTAAGGTGGTGGATTAATGTTTTGTGGATCGGACATACATACACTACACACACATTACACTACACATGCAGAGTAGGTACAGGTAGATTTTTTACTCAACTATATATCACAATAGAGGAATTTTGACATCCTCACTCTTTTGATAATGTGTGTGTGTGTGTGGCCAGTGGCGCTATTATAATACTGGGGTGATACACATTTCTCCATCAAGTGAATTGTACTCAAGTATTAAATGGTGAACATGACTCAAGTCGATGAGAAGGACTCTTTTGATGATGAGACCACGACGACTATATAGAAGAAATCAGTGCAATGGGATGATGATGTTTAAGAGCGAGAGAGAGAGAGAGATGTATGTGTGCAAGCCAGTTAAGAGCATTTCAATGTTGATATATTATATTATGAAAAAAGAGTCTTGTACATACTTGGGTATACACACCAAATTTTTTTTTCGTGTGTCTGTATCGGTGAGCTTGCATAAATAAAAGTGCAAACGAAGAATGTTCATAGTGAGTCGTCGTCAAGTTGAGAATATTATATAGCTAGGTAGGTATTATTATACAACACCTTTAGTACTTGTTGTACGTTAAGCTGGATGGTCTTCGCCAACTTCATAACAGTGAATGATTGTGGAATTTATAGCATAAAATAAGAGAGAGAGAGAATTTATATATAACTAAATACCACTCACAATTTCTACACACACAGCAAGTATATAAGTATCGAGTGTGTATTATATTGTAGTGGAGTGTTGTGTTGTGTAGATGTGAGTGAGTGAGTATGTTTGTGTGTGGATGGGAGGGAGAGACACGAAGAGATTAGATGGTGATATATACAACAACAGCAAAATGGGATTCAAAAGCAGCTCTTCTTCTTTGCGGGATGAAACTATATTATAAAAATACAGGGAAATGCCAATGACTTCTTTTTCTGGTGCGTCACCTTGAGAAAATCTCCTGTATATTTAAATGTGGATACATGTAATCATACCGTGTGTGTGTTTGAGGCATGTAAGCAGATCGCACACACAACACAACACACACAGGCTGTGTGTGTGTGTATAAATGGTGTAGAGGTAGGACTGAGGGGATTCAAAATTAATTTTTCCACAAAGGCAATCAAGTTCAAGAAAGGAATGAATTGTCTTGGCTCTACGTATTCTTCTCCTTCTTCTCTTAAATATGTTATGTTACAATGAGTAAATGTTGAAAAAATGCTCAACTTCTTCCAAGCTATACACCTCTTCTTCTTTTTCTTCTTGTTCATGTTGTGTGTGTGGAGCTTGAACATAAATTAGTTTGTAGGCAAAAGAGTGTCTCAGTTACATTGGAAATTGTTAGTAAGAGAGTGACGGCGTGGATCATCATCACACATTATTATTATCCTCTTACCTCATATTATATTATTGAAGAAAAAAAAGTTTTGTAAAAATGCATCGTCCTCTGGACTTGTTTTACCTTGATATCATGTGTCTGCATTATAATGAAAGTAAAGAGGAGACGAAAAGAGAGAGTTTTTATTTTTCAAATATTTTTTCTCATCCCACCCCCCAACTATAGTAATCATTGATATGCCAAACGACCATCGTTCGCGAATAAAATGTGGGAATTAAATCTGGTCAACGGGTCGTCGGACTGTACCATTTTAGAGTGGACAGGGCCACTACCAACGACGAGTAGAATGATGTAAAGTTAATTTTTGATTCTAGTATTCCATCCTACACATCATCAATTGTTGACTAATCGATTATTTTATTTTATTTTGTCTGTTACAGTGGGTCAAGTGGAAGCAGTAGCTACGGAAATCGGAGTGTGCCATATCCTAACCCGGCCACTCACATGAGCCAGAAACGTGGTGGTGGGAGTCAAAGTCAGTCTGGCTACCCTGGACCACCTAGTGGACCAGGACCCATGCCCATGACATTAAATGGACAAATGAATCCACACCATCGTCTTCATCCGCTGTCCCAACAGCAACAACAACAACAACAATTCGGAACTTACCGAAGTGCTCCCTCTCAAGTTCAAGGAGATTCAATGTATGTTCAACAACAATTACAACAACAACAAAGATGGACAAATGAACAACAGAGTTATAATACCAGTACACTTCCTCATCACTATCCAGCTAATGCAGCAAGTAGTTACCGACCGCATGCTTATCCCTCAAATTTACCAAGTAAGAAGTCAATAATTATTATTAAGTATTAAATATTTATTTATTGTTTATTAAATATTTTGTACAAATAAGGGAAGGAATACAAGTAAGTAATAATTTTTCTTACTACTTTTTTTTGAAGGACCTCCTCAACCCAATCAACAACCATCTCATCCCCAACAACAACCCCAACAAACATCTCAAAGTACTCCACACAACATTCCGTATATGACTCGAGCCCCGGGTCCACCTACGAATGTCATGTCACAACAACAGCAGTATGGACAAAATATGTACTCTAACCCCAGCACTCAACAACAGTATCCAGATTACCATCATTCAGTCAGTGCAGGAGCTCGAATGTCGACTGGACAACAACAACCAACAAATCCAAATTATCCAACATCTCATCATAGTCAGCAGCAATATACTATGCAATCTGCACCACAACATAATCAGTATGGAAGTCAATATGGACAGTATTACTCTGGGCAAGTTCAATCAAGTCAAGGAATTGTTAATAGTGGGGGAGTAGTAGGGGGTGGCCCTCAACAACATCATCAACACCAAATGAGCCCGTATCCGCATCTCACAAACGGACCCATCCCGCCAAATCACAGCACGAATTCCTCCATTCAACCTCAACAACAACAACAAATTCAACAGCAGCATCATCACCATCAACAACAACAACAACAACAACAACAGCAGCAACAACAACAGTCAAGTCATCAATATCCTAATTCAGCAGCAACAAATGGTCCTCCAAACCCTTCGTTCCTCCAAGAAAATAATAGTAGCTCTCCTCGAGGTGGAGGAGGAGGAGGAGGAGGAGGAAGTGGTAGTAGTGGACCCATTGTTGTTGGCAATGGTTCAGTAGTTGTTGGACACAATGGTGCTCCGGCTGCAGGTCGTCCAATGCACTCGTACCAACACAGTCCAATCCCTGGAAATCCCACACCCCCATTAACTCCAGCTTCCTCAATTCCTCCTTATATGAGCCCTATTGGGGACACTAAACCTGTGTAAGTTAACATTTGAATTTTTTATAATACTTCAAAGTATTAGTAATTTCATTTTGTACAATTTCAATTTTACTACATTTGTTTTCTTTCTCTTTTTTGAATTACAGGATAGCCAACCCCAATCCGAGTAAGTATTAAATGATTCAAAAAGTATTATAAAGACTTTGATATATTATTCAATTGTGATTTTTAAAAAATCATTTCTTTATTATTTTGATTTTCTAGATGACGAATTAAGACTCACGTGAGTACTCAAAAAGATTATTACATTTTATTCGAAGAGTGTAATAGATATAAGAATGTAAACACATTGATTGAGACAAGTAATTCATATGATATTGATATTGAACAGATTATAAAATATCTAAGTATATAAAACAACATTTTGTTCATTTTTATGGACACATGGTATTAACAATTGATTAATATTTAAAAATAAGTGAATGCCTACTCTAAACCTTTTCTGAGGGTTCTGGTTCTGTGATTCGAAGGGGGTCATTCTCCCAAGTCCAATTGTCTTGAATATGACGACCAAACATTAGACGAGAATAATTTTGTAAAATATTATTGTACTGATCCAGAGTCAAGTTTCCTCCTTCCATTTTGTCATTCAATAGAACTATTGGATTATTTGGCAAATTATTACGATTCAATCCCGGCCAAGATTCTTTATTTGTTTTTGACGTTGGCGGAATTGGGAGATTGAGTTGAGAGAGAGGAATTTGACACAATTCAGCAAATTTGAAGATTACTTGGAAGGCTCCCTCATACAATACTCTCAATTCTTTGTTGTCATTCTGACCAGCTGGTAGAGGGACATGACATAATACGACCCGGAAATAAGGATCAGAAGGGTTCTCTTTCACATGCTTAGAGAAGGATGATAATTTTTTCAAGTCATATGAACGAGGATGACTCTCAGCAAAAGAACCAACAATAACCTGAAATATTACAATATGGTTGTTTAGTTTACAGTGACATGCTTCTCCTCTTCCTCCTCTGCTTCAACAACAACCAAATCAGGATCGAATTCAACCTGAAATTTCTGAAAAGAATACTGAATATTAATATCTGCATTAAAACTAAATTATTACGACATTTATTTAGATGAAAATATAAGTTGATGACTTACCTCTCTCTGTAATCATCCAACATCCCTTGTGCTTTCAAGTACGTGGGATATAATTTGGATATTTCTTTGTAGACTTTCCTCTCTTCTTCTTGGTCTTCATCTAAATGTTCGAAGACCATTTCCCGAATTTCCGACAGGGAGACCAGATTCTTTTTCCACTCTGGAAGTTCCTCCATGACCGACTGTTACAAAGAAAACAAAAATCGAATTATTCAGTCTAGTAAAACAATAAAAACGCTCTTTTAATGATACACTCTATTACTTTCATTATGAAAACAATGTCAAAATAATCTTACCTTCTGATCCCCACCTCGAGTAAAAAGATTAAATAACAATTATTATTGTCAGATCACTAAACAAAGTCGGAAAATTAATGTCAATCACAAGAGCCGTCAGAGGAGAAGCTCAGCCGGTTTCTCTCTGTTCGCGAGTGAAAAAAAACCTGTTGAAACATACACGGTTCTTTCTCTCAGACAAGAAACGCCGTGTGAGACAGAAGAAACGTTTTTCTTACGTCCAGCAATGTGTCACATATTTTTATATTTTAACTAGAGCATTTGCAGCCTGCTACGCAGACTGTGAATCAGTTTTTTAATTGATGTACACCTTGTCTATATAATAATTTCGAGGGTTTTAACCAAGTGTATGTACATTTTTCCCGTGCATGTAAAATTATGATTAATAAGGAACAAATCTAGTTTACGCACTATAAAAATATATTGATAAAATTGATGTCAGATGATAAGTATTTGTCACAGATGACGGGAAGTAACATTTTTTTGACCAATTTTTTATTCAAATGAAGGCATGGCCATTGTGTCAGCAAGGCATGGCCGGTGAAAACTGGTGTCAGCCTCCAGTGTTTTCACATCCTACAAAACCTAACTTAAATAACAAAACTCCAACATAGGTAGTCAGTAAAATGGATTTAATAAATTGCCTATTGGTTAAAAGTCAATCACAATTTCGCGACAAAATGAAAAAATTTTCTATTATTTCCACTATTTCCTCTATTTATTCCACTTCTATCAATTTGTTTTTATAGTGTAAAGTAGATTTATGTCACTTGATACTCTCTTCTTTTTGGAAGGGTTTTTGTCACAAAAAAACTGACAGAGAAAAATAGTGACGACGGAAAAAGGTTCTCCATGGGCCGGACTCGAACCTGTGATCTTGCGAGTCCGAGTAGTTGCCATTGGACTAAAGCGGAAAAAACCGAAAATCCTTATTTTCGGGGTTTAAAATTCGGAGTTGAGGATTGTGAACCCTCCTAGTCTCTTCCTTTTTTCTCACTCTACAATATGTTCCAAATTTCATAATTTTACATGCTTTGGGGAAAGGTTCTATACCCTGTCAAGAAATCGTATTCCAAATTATTATATATAATTTCATTAAGAACTCGTTAATCTTGTTTATTCTTTCATAATGTCATTATAATGATTAAATATTTTATCTTCCCCTTAAGGTTCCCTGTAAGAGATGGTACTATACTGGCCCCATTTAGGTTAGAACACAATTTAGCAGTCAGCAATCATGTCTTCCATCTGAAACCTACTGTACATCAAACTCTCGCGTGGAGGTAAAATAATAATACATCTTTAAAATACAATTGTCATTGGTTTGGAATCCAAACTTTGAATGATCAGTCAATTAATACTCATCCTTTTTGATTTTGTACAGATCCGACCTCGAATTACAGCTGAAATGTTTCCATCACGAAGATCGCCAAATGAATACAAATTGGCCGGCGAGTGTTCAAGTATCGGTCAACGCGATTCCTTTATCTATTGACAGTAAGTACTAGTTTTGTTTGTTTATTTTCCTATTTCGGGAATACAGCAATGGTACATAGTATCAGTAGTACTACATGTGCAAGCTAATGCACTCTGTGTCAAAGTAAATAGAAAACAACAATTGTCCGTACGTACAAAAAACGTACATGTTCAACATTGTAACAAGAATTCATCAGATAAATAGGAAGTGTGACAGGAACCAATTAAATATTCATTACTCATATTCAACCACAAGAACCACCTAAGGCTTAGTATATCGGAGAGTAATATCTCCCTCCCACTCATAGTCAATATCCAACTCTCTTTTGAATAATACAAGAGACAACTCTTTCATTTTATCATATTGGTAGATAGTGAGACTCTTACTAGAGATTTTGTCACAAAGAAGAGTGAGAGGAATGTCGGGCAGATTTAGGTGGTCAACTTTCCAAGTGTGGTGCAATGATTTGGAGAGATGAGTGAATGGGAGAGAGATATCAGACAGAAACAATTTATGTAATTGAGCAAATGTAAACAACAATTGAATCATAGCCTCATACGGTTCTAATTTTTTTTCCTTCACCTCTTCTTGCTTCTCTTCATTCTTGTCAACTTCCATGTTATTTTCTTCCTTTATAGTCTCCACGTCACCATTTTTCAAGTAGAATAAACAAGTTTCGTACCAAGTAACAACTGTCTTTGTCGGATCCTTCTCCACCTCCTTCTTATTTTGCTCATTGTATTTACACATTTCACAAGTACAAGTCGATGGATGAATTCGAGGGTTGAGATCTTTTTGAGAAGTTTTGCCGGGATAGACCTAGAATAACCATTCCATTCATTTGTTAAATGTTATTATTATTACGTATATAGTGTTATACGTATATGTACAATCACACACTTTGAATTTTGAAACAAGTACTCACCATTCCAGTATTGGATATGAAAACGTAGATGACCCCAACGAAAGATTGCTCTTCGTTTGACAGAGTGTTATGCAGCCTCTGTTGCCTCCTGGTAGTATCTTTGAATTTTTCTGGCCATTTATTCCTTATGTCTTTCAGTTCACTTTCGTCCTCAGTTTTCGACCATTGAAACAAAGCTCCCCTACATTCCAATTCTTCTTTTATTGATGACAGTGTCAGATAGGACGGGACAAATTCCGTCGTAATTGATTGGTGAGTTTCATCATTTAATTGACAGGTCAAGAGAAAGTCAGCAGTCTGTTAAAAATAAATAATGGTACACACACAATTAGTTCAGAGGTACGTATAGACTATGTTAATTGTACAATTTTTATCCTTTTGACTCGATTTGACTCACCTGTCTACTAGAAAACTTCCGAATTGCACCTTCCGGCTTTGATACAGTCCAGTCAATAATTTCTGAGTCAATGTGAACAATGTTGGCGGCCACTCCCTTCCAGTCGACATCCAAGCTTGCTTTGTTCGACAACCCATATGTAGTAATTGATTCAACACCCCAGATAGTGTTGATCCGAGGGTCATCAAGTTTGACTCTCAACAATCCATTCAGAATGACCCGTCTGTCCGGAATGCCAAAGTTCAACATTCGAACCATGATAGCGCCAGTCTCACTAGCTGGACGGGTGTACTGTAAATTTATAAAAGACCGGGTCAAGGGATCTACCGTAATTTAGATTAACCGGGCCTGGTCAAAAAGGGCCTTTTGACCACTTTTGACCAGGTCCGGTTAATCTAAATTACGGTAGATCCCTTAAAATATGACCCGTGGTGTTTAATACTAAATACGGTATATTACTATTGTTTTGTAGAATATCACTTAACCAGTCTTCATTGATCTCACTCATATCCATCATTCGAGCAAATCCTCCTTGTTGCGTAGAGGGAGGAGGAGATTCATCTTTAAGTTCAATTTTGGAGCAGTAGTCGGAGTATTTTGTATCGTTCAACTTGTCCTTCATTTTTGCCACTCGACATTTGACACAGATATTTCCCACATTACAGTCCACTGGACATTTATTCAGCAACTGAAGGGGTCCACTGCAGGTGTTTGATTGACTCTCTGCCTTGAATTTGGCAGTTTTACAAGTTTCACACATGACCAATTTCATTTCTATTCGATACAGGCATTATAATTGTAATTTTGAAACACTATAACATTAACATAGATTAACCTTCGTAAAATTAGGCATCTATCTATGCTAGTAATACATTTCCGAAAATTTTTTTCTTCGAATTATGAAATTTC